>MU834165.1:0-48992 GCA_029204225.1 Diphasiastrum complanatum | reverse complement strand
ACAATAGAAAATGTATCGACTAGAATATACTAGGCTTATTATCCTAACATTCTCTCTTAAGCCTTAGTTTATATTCATACCTTGAGTTTTCTCTACAAAGCTCAAATTCATCAGAACTCAAAGCTTTTGTAAAAGACATTAGCCAGTTGGTCTTCAATCCTGCAATCTACTGTTGCACGTTCTGTTCTGGATCGCGATCCAGAAAATCCTGTTAGGTTTCCTAGATTGCAAACTTTTTTGTTTTTTAATTCAAAAGCTACCAATATGGATATAATGTGAAAGGATTTCAAAATAGTAACCATTGCTTGGTTTCAGATGGTTAACCCCCAATATCTGCTAATCACTTCAATCAGATACTGAAGCAAATCGTTTTTGCGGATATATTCATTGGCTATGATTGTATCTACTTCAGTATTTCTACTATTCATTTGGATTGCAACCAGTAGTGGAGCCCTGCCCGATGAGAAGAAAATTTGCAAATTCTTTTGCGATCCAGGACTGTGTTTTGGTCCCAGATTGTTGGCAATCTGGAACGTTCGCAATCCGCTGCAACTCAGCCTACAATGTATCACCATCAATCTCTCTACATAGAAGATTTTCTCTAATAAAAGTAATATTTAATTCTCAATATGTTTAGTGCACATGAAATACTGGATTCCTAGCTAGTTGTATGGCTTCTGACTATCACTCTTAATGATGGTAGACTCAATCTGTAAGATGCCAATGTCTTCTGACTTCATCGCAGCATATAGCCTCTTGCGTTGCTGAACATGAGGCTTTGTATTCCGTTTTTGTAGTGGATACAGCAATTGTTCCCTGCTTTTTGCTAAAACCATGAGATTTTCTTAAGCTTCTTAACTCAAATGCTGAACTCCAAAAGTGTGAAATTTGAATGGACATTAGAGACTAGGGCATGGTGGTTCCTAGTCATCATGGGGCAAGCTCTCTCATGATGATTGGATTCTACTGATAACATTAATGGCCTAGCTATTAGGGTACTACTTAACCCTTTAGCATATACAAGTCACGAAAACTGGGGAGAGCTGACAAAGAAAATGATGGAGAACATCAAAATACAAATGAATTGATTAAGGAGCCATAACTCCAAAAAGTTTGAATGACATTAGAGACCAGAACCGTGAACAATCCTTAGTCATCACAGAGGCAAGCTCCCTAAGTGCATGCATGGATAAGGTAAGTTGTCACCACTGCATAAGTTTCAGACCACTTGTGCCACCGCTTCACTTACTAACTGAATTTCAAAAAGGAGGTTGCAAAGTATTTACAATCAATTGGCCCCATTACATTTGAAACCCTGACATTTTTGCAGTCCCAACAAATCGGTGTGTTCAAGGTCTAGAATAGCCTTTGCCTCCACACTTGACTAATTGGCAACTTGCTTCTATTAGCCCAAAAGCAAGCAAGCTTCACAAACAATTGATGTGTCTATCATCATCTTGGATACGGATAGGTGTCCATAACGTTCATGCAAAGAAAACTAATATAATCTTTTGTCGATGAAAGCCTCATGATCTAAAACATCATCTATATTTGTAGAGTCTCGTTTGCAGCACCTCGATCCTTTTGCGATCACTTGCTCTTAGTCCTTCATGCTCTTCTATAAAAAAAATATCAATCACAAAATTCAACCATCATCCCTCTATTGGTTATACAACTAACCAAAGGAGATATCTAGCAAGGTTAGGATATATAATGCATCATGAATCATCTCTATTATAACCTTCTTGCTAATGAATAGGAATATCACACCTTGGCCTTCAGTTTCTTGGGTTGAGTCATCCCTTGTCCCACCTTTTCAAGAGGGAGAATTATTCTTTCTTGAGGTCTTGAAAGAAGAAGCTCCATATCCATGTACAAAATATCAACCATAGCCTTTGTGTCTTTCACCATAAAAAGGTACTCTTTAAATCTTCAATTCCTCTAACAAAATTGGAAGATTGATTTTTGGGAATTATTAAAAGGTTAAGAATTATTACCTCTGCCCCTTCCTCTCATATGCAAACTTTGTGCCTTGATTCGACAGTCCAATTCAAGTGGCCTTGTTTGCCACAAAAGTAGCAAGGCCCATTCTTCGCACTAGAATTATAATCTGTTTCAAAATTGGAGTTACCTTGGCCCATTCCTTCTTATGACATTCTAATTCCCAATGATTTCTGTTTCCACAAAAGGTGCAAGGCCCCTAATGTCAATGAAATTGGCTGTTCCGAGTGTTGAGTTTATGCTTCTTCCACGGCCTCTTAAATAAGTCTTCACGATTAGAGCACTCTCGACCACTTTCTCATTGCTAGGCTTGTAGGGGTTCTTAAGAACTTTCACTTGCACTAGAATTGCAGCCATTTCCTTATGATTAGAAGTTTTTAGAACTCTTCCATGGGACATAAGACATGTAACAACGTGATGAGAGGATTGGGTAACCCATTCAAAACTAGGCTCACCACATCCCAATTTTTTGTCTCCTATCCAACCTCCTTGAGAAGGTCCTTGATTTCCTTCATCCTATCAAGAAAGATAACATTGCCTCCCCTAAGATACTCCATAGCTGGACCTTTAATTTTATCAGTGCAGTCACTATGCTCATAATTATATTTTTTTGAACGGGACGGTGGTTTGAGTTGTCATCTTGGAGATATTTTGATTGCCATATTACTATGTGCAAACAATGTGGTTCTAGTCTCACCAACCAGGGCTGTGCTTTAGAGACACTTGGATAGCTTGTACACTTTTTGCACTTGACCGGGGATTTGAGGATGAACGTCTCGAAGACCAAATTTACGGTCTGCAACAGTGAGTTGGAACACCCTTTTGTTATGGATAAGTCTATTTCAATAGATAAAGCTGAATACCCTAAATTGCCTTATAACATTGTTGGAAAATAATATTCCAAGTGCATTTTTCCATGCAGAAGCACTCACTATGAGTGAAGCCTTGGAATGAAGAATCAGATTGATCAAACCAAGGATTGAGCGAACAGATCAACATACAATAACAATTTAGGTAGTGACCCCACGACTGCAGGTTCTCATGCTATCTCAGATGATACAGGCTAAGCCATCTGTCCCAAATCAGATTATCCTGACAGAGTTTGTGGTCCCACCCATATAGCTATCCGCCATCTTCCAGCTTATTCTATATATTCAGCGTATTATGACGTTACCCACAGATGAGCAGAGATACATACAAACGACACTTGCCTCCTCGCGACACCTCTATGATCAGGGACATCGACTATCATGGTTCTCTCGGGCCTCCGAATACTAGATACACTTGGCATTTCTATCACAGACCTTCCATCGGGCACCCATGAGTATTTTTTGACGCTTTCTCTATAGAGCCATACTTGAGCCGGACATGCAAGGACAGCTCGGGGTCAAACACGACTATTTCAGGACACACTTTCTGGAGCTAAACACAGGGGATTTCTAGTTTTGCCACACTATCTCACCTCAGAACTATCTCATGGGCTTTGGTTTATACTGGGCCAGTTCCGAGTGTCCTCACACCAGCTGGCGATTGAGACTGGACCGCTTCTAGGGTACCCTACGAGAGGAGCGGCTTTGTCAGTTATGTTCATTATCTATGGTCGAGTCAGAGGAGCATTTCCTATTCACATGTCAGTTATACTATGAGATCATAGGGTGATATCATTGCCTTTTTCGTCAGACACCAGTTACAGTACGGTCCCTCATCTCATATGAGGACCCCCCGATGTGTGGCACTTATGATACGTGAGATGTCCCTCCTGCGTTAGGATCTATGTCAGACAGCTCAGCATACCTATCCAGGCACACAGTCTCAGATTAAATCCTTCTTCTCTCGCAGGAGATCACGTCCTGATTCAGACATGACTGACAGCGATTGTGACAACATCCAGACCTAGGATGCAGAGACGACGCACCCACCCAGCCTCAGGCGGCCACAAGAGTTACACGCCACAGTAGACCTTCTACACAGAGACCGCACATACATGCTCCTGTTCACCGTCATCAGCGGGCTCCTACTCCTGTGCTTCCTCATGCTACAGCATTACATCTTCTACAACGCCAGCACAGACCTGACATCTTGACATGGATAATTGACTATCATGCACATACATTCTCATTTATGTAGTTATCTTAACTTGCACTAGATGTTTTTCTTTATTATAGTTTTGGAGTCATTTATACGCTCCACGGTTACCACATACTTGACATGTACTTCATTAGTCATATATGCCTTTGGGCATGGAAAAGTCATTAATAAAGCATCTTCTCTCTCTAGCAATTCATTTTTTGTTCTATCTTTTGGTGTGTTGTGAGGTGCTTATGCAATTCTCTCCTTGTATTTGACGTTTTGCATAGCTAAGTTTCTCAAGCTTTCTTGGTTGAATCTAGTATTGTAGTTAAGATAGCTAGGTCTTGCAATTCATCAGGTCGCACTTTCTACTTGGAGATTAGAGTGAGGTGACAAGTGTATCTTGGGGTAAGGGTTATCAGGGCCATACTTTGTGGCAAGTTCGAAGATAAAGACTCTTGGCTATTCATCAAGTGGCATAATACCCTAGCTGGGTACAACCCGAATTTCTGAAAGCACCTCATTCTTAAGTACTCTCAAAGTTTTCTCTGGTGAA
The DNA here is from genome assembly GCA_029204225.1 of Diphasiastrum complanatum. Taxonomy (NCBI): domain Eukaryota; kingdom Viridiplantae; phylum Streptophyta; class Lycopodiopsida; order Lycopodiales; family Lycopodiaceae; genus Diphasiastrum; species Diphasiastrum complanatum. Next base: position 44,365 of record MU834165.1, on the reverse strand, counting down.
AACTTTGGTGTGCATGAAGAATGGCTAGTTTCCGGTGAGAATCTATAGAGGGAATCAAGTGAACTTATGGCACAAATTATTGTTTGTGGAGATTCAAAATGCAAAACATTCTTATTATGGGACAAAGAATCTTGGGCGATTGCTACTCAGCAAGAGCCTACTCCTCAACCTGAGGCTGAACTTAAGGACTACATTAAGACAGAGTCATTATTCTTTTAGTGAAGGATAACATAATCCCTCACATTTGACAAGCTAGAGGACCACACTCTTAGAATATTGCATGAACATGTGTATCATGCTTATCCTAGACAACATTAAGGTCAAGAGTAGATTCAATTAGGCTAATCTAGCCAAGCTTAATCTAATTCAGAAAAAGTCAAATTAATGACAATTATATATAGGCAGATAGGCTATCCCTATTTCTAAGTAGTCGCATGAAGGTGTTAGGTCAGATTTAGGAAATAACTATTATTAGAATTTAAAGCTCTAATTAGTAATTACAATTGATTAACCATTATTGATGCATGTGGCTTGAGTTCCAAGACGATGTTTGTTGACAACATAAGTAGTGGGTATGGACATCATTTGTGCTAGTGTCAGAATGAGAATAGTTTGTAGTGGATTTTTGATCCAACTCACGTTAGACTAAAGAGTCAGATATCAGCTATGAAACTATCAGCCATCATTAAGAGATCCATATACTAGGGAGGTGGCACACCTCTCCATCTTCTAATCGAAGACATAATTTGCAGTACCATCGAGGTACCGAACAAGTCCATCACAATAGATCACTCATCTTCCGGTAGCTTTGGCGGTTTGGAGTGCTTGGCGTCTCTCTTCAACTTGGATATAGGTAAGGTCATCATCCATGAAGATTTTGGTGTCTTTCAATTTGGTTCTTTTCCGCAAGGTTTCCTTACGATATGTATGTGACGTGAAGCGGAGGATCAAGGTAGCGATGTCGTTTTTAGTACGCCATGTTGTATCCAAACCATCTGCATTGTGTCCTAGGTGGTGCATAAAAATCTTTTTGCTTCGTCAATGGCGTTTTGGGTGTCAACGATGCCTCGTACCCTAATATTGAGAGCCTTGGAATCTCGAAGTTTCTCTTCCGTAAGAGTGAAGATGAAAAGGGGGGAGACTTACTTGGGTCCTCCAAATCCCTTGTGAGGTAAGCACCTCAAGTACATGCATGGAAAGTCTAGGGCATCAACCATATGAGTGAGCTACTTGGCCAAGTGGGCCACTTGCAATAATTTTCTTAACTTACAATTGGGGGGGTCTCATGTATTTAATTAACAACATGCCCATGAGTTATGTACAGCTTACAACATAATTAGTGCTTAGCCAAAGGGGTGAAATAGGTATTACTCTTCAACATCCCCCCTTAATGGTTTTATCATGTGTCCCTCTTTAATTGTTAACCAATAAATACCAACTAGGTAGCTTTGATCTTTGTCTTTTACCAAACAGGCAGATTCGTCAAACTCCGCCAGCATGTTATGTTTGGTAATGGCACCAACAGATAGCAAATTCTTAGCCAACCCTAGTACATGCAACACACTCTTGATCACCTTCACCTCCCCTAATGACAGCTACACTAGAAATGTGGCTTTGCCCCTCACCACATGGGTAGAGTTATCTCCAAGGCATACTTGTTGACCATCACCCGGCTCCTCATAGATGTTGAACCAATGTCCATGAGGCTCCAGAATCAATGTACCATCCACCAAACATGGGTGATAGGGCTGCGGTGAATAGATCAAGCCCACCAGATTGCTCTTCTCATGCAACTTTATCAACAAAGTGACCCTGCTAGTTGTTACTTGTCTTTTGATCACTCTGCTTCTTTCGGCATTCAAAAGCGAAATGCCCATACTTGCCACAATAGATGCAGTAGCCCTTCCTCTTGCGTGTAGATGAGGAATTGGTGCTTGACTCCTCTCCGAAAATGCATTTTCTAGATTATCTTCTCGTTGAGAAATATTCTTCCTTCTCATCTCCTCATGTAAAAGAAGACCACATAGCTCCCCAAAGGTTGATAGTTTCTACCTAGCAGAAAGGGACATCGCATAGTCTTGATAGTTTAATGACAAACTATCCAAGACTATGGGAACAGGACTCCTATCACTTATCGTCTCTCCCATTGAAGCAAGTTGGTCCATAAGGTCCTTGACCTTTGTGATGTGCTCATTGATTGTTGCACCTAGTTCCATCTTGAGAGCATGTAACTTGCTCTACAAGTAGATAATCCTAGTATATCCACTGTTTCAAACATGGACGTCAAAATGCCCCAAGCTCCACGACATCCTTTGCATTGCAAATATGAGGAAGATTCACCCAACAGACTTTCACCCCAAACTAGGGTATGTAGCCACTTCAAGGCAACGCTTCAGCTCCTACTTTTGTCTTTGCCACTTCGTATGCCCTTACTAGCACAATCACTAGACCCCACTGGATTAGTAACCAAAAGCCCCTACAGAAAGTGCGCCCTACTTTTGTGTAAGCTCCTCCAAAAAGTCTTCCCAAAACTCAGCCAGAATCAGTAAGTTTTGGATCATCCCACAGTCCTTACCAACTCTCCAACAATGCAGGACTCAACCTTTAATAAGTGCCCTCCAACTATGCTCACTGCACCCCAATTTTACCTATGTAGAATACCAGCTCCCTCTTTCCAAATTGACAAGGTCGGAGAATATCATGATCTTCAATAGGATCTAACCTAGACAAGTTCTCTCCTTCACACAATTACCAATTGCTTGACACCTTGACAAAATTAAAGACCTAGCCATGGAGTATCTTAAACCCTAAACAAGACACACCAATGAAAAGCTAACTAAGAAATGATGAGAACAACAAAAATACAAAGCTTCTCCACAGACGTGTTGGACACCAAAAGAGTGAATTGGCAAGGGCATTACAAAACTTTTGACCGACTCATTTTGAGCCATCATTTATTTGAGTAAGTTTATCAAAGAAAGTAGAAAAATAAAGAGATACAAGAAATGGACTAGATGGATCTAACTAGAAACCAATTAGCAATGTTGAAAGCAAACAAATGACTAGGTACATTGCTTGATTTTTCCGGTGATCCATGTTGCCCTAGTCTGTGTGTGCCCTCTCCAGATGAGAAAATCAAGACTATTAAGCTGCTTTGACTTTGTGTGGAAGGTGTGGGAATATCCTTCGGTCATTTTGACACGTAGGAAAGCCCATATATGAACGTAATCAAGCACCACCCAAGTTACAGAAATCAACTCTATCAGGATACTAGATCCTAAAACTTACAAGCCGATTATATAGCATTCGCCTAATAATCTTGTCTAGAACTTCACATAACCAATTTTCAATTTTAGTGATCTTTATCGTGCTAACAGAATTGAAAACCAGGAATGATTTCGAAACTAAAAGCAAAGAGTGTTTTAACTCACAGCTTGGTGATCTCACCGTGCTCACGCAATTGAAAACCAGGAACTCCTTCAAAAACGGGAGCATATAATTGTTCAGTCCACCGCATTATTGGATGGGGATAGAGAGACAAATTTGGCACGGCATCTCGATTGCAGATAATTGTCACAAAAACCGTGTCCGAATTTACTATTACTGTTCCCCCTCCACTAAAACGCCTTATTACTGGTACTTGATCTTGAATGACTGCCCTCACGTCAAGTAGCAGTTCCGGTTTCCTGCAAATATTATGTGATTGTGATGCTGCGGTATAATGCGAGATCGTTTTCCATTCCTTGAGCAATCAGGTAGTGGATGAAACGTAGCAAATATCAGTATAACACATAAATGCAAGAAGAATTGAATACAAAAAGCTAACAATTGCACTATCCTCTCACTTCCATTCTTACCATTGCCAACTACAATTTAAAAAAATACATCTAGCGTCTGCATTCAAACTAGATCAAATCTTTATACAAGGAACATTTTCTGATATCAGCTGATGTGTTTAAGCTTTTCTATGGCGAATGGCCAGACACATACCCTGAAATGCCCATGACAATGCTGGGAGGTGCCGTTCCATCATTGATTATGCACCAGTTACACTGGGTGTCACGAAGCAGACGCTCCTCTACCTGCAATTGCTGAAAGATTGGGAATCCTCGCAGGCGAAGCAGACGCATAATAGGCTTACTCCCACTCATTCTTTCTCTCTCTCTCTCACTCTCTCTCTCTCTCTCTCACACACACACACATCTCACATTATTGCTATTTTGGTTACATAAAAACCCTAAAAACCTTCAAAATTTAAAAAAAGATACGCTCCTCTCTCTCGGGCTTCTCTTGCGTCGCTTTCTTTATCGCGCTTCTCTGTTATATCTCTCTCTAGAAGGTTCTTTTTCTCTCTTTAGATGGTTCTCTTTCTAAAAGTTTCACGTGTTTTTTGCACATTGCAACGCTTTTCAGCTGCCCTTAAAAAAAAAATTAGGGCAGACGTGGCCCAATGAGAACGCTAGAATCACATTTTTTTCAACACTGCTCACATTTTCTCTCTCTCTCTCTCAGTCTCATACGAGAGCTATTTCTCTTCGCGCAAAACCTAATTTCAGCAAAACCCTAGACTTTAAGCCTTTTCTTTTTGAAGGTCTCACTAACTCATCAAGTGAGAGACCTATACATGTATCATCTATATATACTAAAAGAAAACTGGTTTCGGCAGCTCACACTGCCTGTTACACTCTCATGAGCGCTGCCCGGAAACTCTCTTTTTAAAAACAATTTTAATGAATGAATGAAACGCGCAAGCGTGCTGCCCGGAAACTCTCCTTTTAAAAAACAATTTTAATGAATGAATGAAACGGGCGCGCGCGAGAGAGAGTAACAAGATTTTTCATAGTCCCTCTTGACCAAACCCTTCGAACCCTTCAATTCATAGCATAACAGGTAAAAATACAACTGTATAAAGTTTAACAGTACAAAGAGTACCATAAAAGCGAAGCAAGTTTTAAGACGCCCAGCTGTTACCCTGCCACCATCCCACACAACAAAACCACACAAGTTAGTCGCATGAGGAAGACATGTGTCATGGCTGAGCATCAATTGTTATCCATGTCCAAAACAAGATTCACTACTTTATCAGCTAGATTGAATTAACAAAAAGTACGTCCAATCTTCCCAAACGTTCACTTTCTAAATTAGCAACATGTATACTCTTTAAAAAAGCCGTATTAGGGCATAAGCCATACTGATCAATAAAAGAGCAAAAAGGAACATATCAGGTTCGCATTCTATATATAAGTATCTGTTTTTCATTACACAGATGGACAATGACTTGACGTTAGTCACAACGTGACTTAACTTCTAATAACTGGACTTAAGATGCCGAGAAAAAATTCTTTCAATAACTCACGCATATGTTAACCACTACGCATGCATGACTATCAGTTATCAGATATAATACCCGAAACCCATTAGAAGCAAGATTTATAATATTATGACCAATGCATGAATAATAATGAGTAAGGCTGCTCACCGTATCGGTGATATTCCATACCGCATCATACCTGCATGTGAGTTGAAGTAATCTCGTGCGAACTATCCATCTTCAGCTGCTTACTCAAATCACCTACGTGCTAAAAGCATTCAAACCGAAAGTATAGGGTTACCCATAATGTACTTTTTAAAGCTTCATAGTGTCATCACCAGTAACTGCTTGCTTTTCTGAAAATTAGTGACATGATTTTTGGGTTGTGTGCATTTCCCACCACATACAGATTATCAACGATCATAACAAGCTCATATAATCATACAAAGCATACTTTGTACAGCTAACTTTTCCATACTCACAGATACTGAACCCAACGGGGTTGTCTTAGTTGGTTAGCTTGACATCCAAAGTTTCTTTGGTCTCAGGTTCGAGCCTCCCTTGGAAACCAAGAAGCATACTCACAGATACTGTCATATAGGTTATCATAGGTGGATAACCTCATAGCTACTATCACATCAAGAGAGCATTAGCAAAAACAATACTACGTGAAGGGTTACAGCCAACTGAGTTTTATGAGAGCATTCTAAACAACCATGTTTATGCTATGGCTTATGATATCTCCCTGAAACCGTTGAAAGGACGGCGCTCAAATCGCATTATCAGAAACATAGCTTGATGAAAAATGCATGCAATATGGCTCATACCACGAGCTACAACAAATCGCACTAAATGAACACATTTATGAGTAATATTTCAGCGTTGGCCTCAGTGAGGGCGCTGACCAGCGGCCATCTATTCCGTATAACGTATGATATTGATTATGAACAGTAAGCATGTTGTCCAACGCTTATTACAAGCCAAAAGAGTTGATAGCATACCTGAAAATTTGCCCACTTTTGCTCTTCGAAATAGTGTTTAATCGTGAGAGTATCCAATGACAATATACAGGTTGATTGTCTGTTATTACACAAAGATATACACGGTAAACCGCAAGCATTCATCATAAGGTTTCACTTACACCTTTCCTTATCAACGAGTTATCATGACTTGAACCAAACTCACCTTTGTTTGCAGTATTATACCACCAATGTTTTTCCACTAGCAATCATGAGCATTCTATTCGATCACAATCCCAGTATGGTAGAGCACCATGAGAGCAAGACAGAGGGGAGACAGAGAGAGAGAGAGCAGGAAAGAATGAGGGAAAGTGAATAGGGTTGTGTGATTTCCCTCTTTATAGAACCAGAGAACACTTAGGTGTACTAAGTGCAAATTGTTGCCCACCGTTAGATTAACTATCCATAATGTGCACAGATCCTGGCCATTGAAACATTCACAACTTTCCCACCATTTAAAAAAAAAAAACTTTTTCTATTATGTGGGGTGTTTTATCATAGTAAGGCATTTTTTTGCCCCCACTAGTAAATAAGGTTAGTGCGCGACATTTACATTCCACAGAGGCTTGCGAAGCGAATAAAGCGATATATGTATGTAACAGAGCCCGAGAGAGAGAGAGAGAGAGAGAGAGAGAGAGAGAGAGAGAGGAGAGAGAGAGAGAGAGAGAGAGAGAGAGCCCACCAACCGTACCCACAGCTAGCAAAGTCTCTCAGGGGGCATTTAGCACCCTGAGATGGAGTGCTAATTGCCCACCAAAAGAAATTTAGCATTTTTTGGTAAAGTAAACTTGAGTCCAGAGAACAAATTGTGTAGGAATAGGTTGTTTATAATCTCATATAACCTTCCTCTCATGAAGCCATTACATTGATAAGCAAGAACGATGTTTTTGACCTCATCCATAAAAGTATCCTGTACATCGCAGCAATAATTTGAGCGACAATAAGTTTATACGAGTTTATAATCGGCCTATTGGCAGTCAAGTGTATATATAAGCTTAGCAATAGGGTTAATGGAAAGTTCAATAACAGCATCAATCATGTATTGTCCGATATACAGAAAAACAAGGTGGGACTAGCAAGTTTATGCAACCAAAGGAAGAAGACATTAAGCTGATTTTGCAAAGACGCACCAGAAAAAAAAAATGGAAATATTATTCATTATGTACCAGATAGAGTGATCAAACCATATTATAGAATAATTATTTTTGCATTTATCACCACCTCTACACTTAAAGAAGGGTCTTTTCCAGTTCCAAATTCTAGCTTGATGAAGGTTCACTCTGTTAAAGCTAGTGCCAAAATGGCCTCTAGTTCTAGCCCAGGTCTGCTCAGAAGGACATCTTGAAGGTTCAAGTCTGCTCATCTTGATGACAGTATCAAAGGCAATAGGAGTATCAAAAGAAGGATTCTTATGCAAAGCAACAAGCTTGCATGCTTGGACTTCTACATCAGTGAGATGAGCAGGAGCGATCCAAAGCTCAATAGAAATAGGTATTAGGAAGTTGACAGAGAGAAGGCTCCAAAGTTTATAAGCAGTTTTTGCAGATTTAAATTCAATGGTTATGACTAGGTACCAATGGCGCTTGGAAACTATTGGCTTGACAAAACTCAAAGGCAGATTGATTTTCCGCATCACAGATTTCTTATGAGAAGGACTCTAACTGAGAAGCACTATTTTCATCAAGGTCTTCGTTAAAAATCAAAGGGTGAGATGAAGTAGGAGCATTACTAGTAGGGACAGGGGTATCAATAGAGGAGTCACCATTTTCTTTTTCCAAGTAAGCAAATACTTTTCGAATATGCGTATTACAGAACTTTTCCTCAGCAGCAATTTGTTCAGCATAGTTTGAGAGGTCCATGTAAATTTTTTTAGCCATGCTAAGAGTTTCCTTCTTTTTAATAAAATTCGTATAAATTTTGATCCAATCCGTAATGCACATCAAATCAACAAGGCAAAGAATTTTATCATATGGGCCAGCAGCATTTCAAGTAGTCATATCATAAGCAGTAATCAATTTGTGAACTTCAACAGCTTTCTTCATGCAACATAACAAAAGGACTAGGAGGAGGAAGGGGCTTCCCATAGCCAAAAGTCACTGTATCATGAAATCATCTTGTGGACTACACCATACAACAGACCTTGTTAGCCATAAAATACAAGTAAAGGTAAAGGTTTGGTGCTACTCTGACCAAAGGGTAGCCGGGGTGGCATCATAGATGCTAGAGAGAGAGTAACAAGATTTCACATAGTCCCTCTTGACAAGTCAAGACCAAACCCTTTGAACACTTCAATTTATAGCATAATAGGTAAAAATACAGTTGTATAAAGTTTAACAGTATAGAGAGTACCATAAAGCGAAGCAAGTTTTAAGATGCCCAGCTATTACCTGCCACCATCCCACACAACAAAACCACACAAGTTAGTCGCGTGAGGAAGACATGTGTCATAGTTGAGCATCAATTGTTATCCATGTCCGAAACAAGATTCACTACTTTATCAACTAGATTGAATTAAGAACAAGTACGTCCAATCTTCCCAAACGTTCACTTTCTAAATTAGCAACATGTTCCACTCTTTAATGAAGCCATATCAGGGCATAAGCCCTATTGATCAGTAAAAGAGCAAAAAAGATTGTCTGTTATTACACAAAGAGTGTCAAACAAGACATGTATATTGAGATAGAGGGTGAGTTTTCAAATATAGCATTAAATTTCATGCATAATCAAGATACAGACACAATGAAGAAAAAAGGGCCAGTCATATGATTATGTGCACAACACAGTGACAAACTCGCACAACAACAACAAAAAGCCGTACTTAGAAAAACTATACTCAAATGAGAATGACAGAGATGGAGGACGTGACAATAACTAATATGGTGGTAGTCCATCTATCTATTTATATATATATATAATTAAAGTATTTTTGTTTTTCAGGCAGCTCACGCTGCTTGGTCACACTCGGGCAAGGCACTGTGAGTTGCCCAGAACCCTTTTTTTAAAAAAAAAAATTATTTATCAGAGAGAGAGAGAGAGAGAGAGAGAGAGAGAGAGAGAGAGAGAGAGAGAGAGAGAGAGAGAGAGAGAGAGAGAGAGGAGAGAGAGAGAGAGAGAGAGAGAGAGAGAGAGAGAGAGAGAGAGAGAGAGAGAGCAATGAACTGAAGGGCGGCAGTTTGGACTGGGATTTGGAGAGGGGGAGTGCATTCTGCTTTCAATTGTTTCTGCTCAGAGATGATGATCTGCTGGTGATGTGAAATGCTCTTTGTGTTGCTCCTACAAATGCAAGGAGTTGAGTGTTTGCTCTTTGCTCTCTCTCTCTCTCTCTCTCTCTCTCTCTCTCTCTCTCTCTCTCTCTCTCTCTCTCTCTCTCTCTCTCTCTCTCTCTCTGATTCATTTGCTCTCATAATTGTTGGTAGCGAAATGAGACAGGCCATTTGGAGTCCCTGTATGAGGAAATGTGTTTGCTCTCGACTTTCTCTACTACCAATGTGTTTGGCTTTTGGTAAGCTCTTGGGAATGCTGGCAACTGAATGAGGTGGAGCATCTGGAATGCTCTCTACTGTGAATGCTTTCTATTGTGAGCGGTTTTCCATGGAATGAGGTTTTGAGAAAGCTCTCTACTTTGATTGATCTTCACCAATGTATGTACGAGTTGTCCATTCCCACACAATAGTTCTACAGTCCACAGATTACTATGAGAAGAGAGGCTATTGTGGCAGTCTGTAGGCATTCACTTTTGAAGAATGACCTAATCTTTGTCATAAATTCTAAATTTAAAAGTTTCATTCTAGAATTTACTGCTTCAGTTGAATGATTGTGGATTGTAGGACCTTAGCTAAGGATTGAGAGAGAGAGAGAGAGAGAGAGAGAGAGAGAGAGAGAGAGAGAGAGAGAGAGAGAGAGAGAGAAAATAGAGTTTCTCGGATTAATGGGGTGTAAATCGTTACAATGCAGGGAGAGGTGCTCATGTAAATCTAAAACGTGTAGAGAAAGCTCGATCAACCGTAGAAAAACTTCCTAGTATTAAGTGTGAGGCTGACATTTTGGATTATTTGAAACTAGTTTTGAGTTTTAAAATATGTTTGCTTTATACAGTAGAAAACATTAAGCATGTGTTGGCCATAAGTTTAAGTTTAATATGATATTGCTTAATGCAGCTCTTGTGGAGGCGGTAACTGCAAAAGTTAAAGCTTGGGAAGAGTATTGCTTAATGCAGCTCTTGTGGAGGCAGTAACTGCAAAAGTTAAAGCTTGGGAAGAGAAAAAATGTACACTCTTCTTGTGGGTTGGTGTAAGACTCAGTTGCTGCATCTAAATGCTTCTTCTTTTTCAAGTACCATTGATTTGTTATGAGTGAAATTTTTCTGAACAAAGAAAGACTTTCTCTATTGTGAAGGCCCGCTTACTCTCGATGCTGTTGCCCGCCTTCACGCTCTATTTTGGGCTGCCCACTGCCCCCTCTCTCTTTCTACTCCCTCTCTCCATCGCTACTTGCCCCCTCTCTCCATCGCTACCCACCTCTCTCTCTCTCTCTCTCTCTCTCTCTCTCTCTCTCTCTCTCTCTCTCTCTCATCGACTCTTCTTTATTTTAAGTTACCACCCCTGGTCAAGTCACAAACAAACATATGCAATTTGATGGTCCTAACCTTTGTTGCCAACCCAACCATGTATTACACTTTTCAAAAAGTAATTTTCCACCAATTTGGCTAAAAGGAATCTTCCACGATACTTCCTATGGAACTACTATATATAACTTGTTCTCGAATGAGTTTTCTCTACTATACGGTGGAGAGAAGGTTGGGAAATATATTCATGATAGAGATTGCACCCTACCTGGCTTGAAGTCATTTGTTCTACTTTATGGTATGTGGTTCTGCTCATTTCATATCGTTGCTTTCATCTCTTTGCTACATACGAATGGTATCCATTTTTTTGAGTGATTAATGTGATGTTGTAGATCCGCTATCCAGCGATGGATTAGCGAGGGTTCACACGTATGTTTGCATGGTTTTTTTCATCATAAATACTCTTCATTGTCGCATTGGGGGACCAGCGATGAAGCATGCTCAATATTGTATCAATCTTTTCAAGATATATTGTTTGCTATCCAGCACTGGACTCTCTTAAGCTATGTGCTTGAAAAATGGATATGTATGGTATGTTGTCCCTAGCGATGGACCAACGATGAACCAATGCTTCCTTCCACATACTTTTTTAAGCATGATAATGATAGGCACGCATCACATATTATGTGTTGAGACAATGTAGGCTGATATTCCAAGGAATATTCTAGCCATCCTGCGGAATATCTTAAAAAATACAAGCATAATAGGATTTAAACGTAGAACTTGCCCAACAAGTTTAGGCTTTTACGGTATCCGTATTGGCTTAAGTTATTTAGTTCTAAGTTTAAATTGCCATGGACACTGCACATAGATATGTAATTTCAAGTTAAGTAAAAGTTAGTCACAAAGGCCTATTGGGGGTTTGTCCCATGACACCAGTGTGATTCAAAGTTAAGTTAGTCTATGTGGCTTGCTTGTCCCACAATGCATTTCTGTAAGTGACCATCACTCCAAGTATAAATAGGAGTGGAAGAGTCCATTTTCGAGAAGAACCTCATTTGCAATACATGCCTATCTTTCTCTATGAGTGTTCTCCCTTGTGTGGTTTCATAAACTGTGTTACTTCACATTGTATTGTATATTATTCATCTGGCAACAGGTTAAGTTAATCTAGGCCCTCCATTCTCTAGTAGGGTAAGCCTCAGAGGATGAGATTTAGTTTAGGGTTTTATCTTTTAGGTTAAGCCGTCATTTGTTAGAAACTAAGGAGAGAAAAGAGAGAAGAGTGGATCTTACCCATTGGAATACTCACCACCATGCTCATGACTATCTTTCTTGCATCCATATCCAAGCTAGTTGGAGAAGCCATAGCGTAAACTGGTTGGGAGACTGCCATAGTCATGCTAGTTGGAGCCATAGCCGGTGTGGATGCCGAAGATACAACATTGGTGCCATTGCCGCTCCTTTTTTTTGCTTTCTCTACTTTACGAACGTTGTTTTTTGCTTGTTTTCTACTTTACGAAAGCCTCAACGAGGGTTTAGGGTTTTTGAGAGACTGCTCCTTGAGGGTTTGTGCAAGTATCCTTGAGAAATTTTGAGCAAAGCCGGCTCCTTGAGGATTTGTGAAATCATTGAGGGTTTTTGTGTGTTTTCAGGAGAGGAAGGCTTACACCACAGTGCTCGTTGAGGAGTTGCACCATATCCTTGTCCAGGAGCGCACCAAGGAGGCCCATTTGCAGCTCATTAAAATGCCCTGCAAGACCATCAGCCACGTTTTGAACAAGGTTTGAAAGGCACGTACCCCAGCGATGGAATCAGGTTCTCATCAGCACATACTAGCGATGGAATCAGCTTCTCATCAGCTAAATAGAGAGCAAGCGAGCTTGCTTGCTTGTTGATAGCTTGTTAGCTATGAAGGCATAACGCTATCCTCTCAATATTCTGTGAGAATTCCTCACCTGAAAGAGCTCCATGATTAGGAAGTGTTTTTTGAACTGTTCAATTTGGCAACAAATTAGCTGTGACCTTGCATACTGATCCTGTTTCAGTGTTGTTTCTGGTCTCAGACTGTTTCATTGGCAGACTACCTCTTTCTGTCGAGCTGGCACTTGTAAGTTTTGAACAGGGTTTGAGCAGCCACCAGCGCATCTGTCCATCGGTTTCTGGAGGAGAGGGTAGCGGCTCAGATGCCCTCCTGATGCATGGTGTGCTGCCTTGCATGTTTTGATTTCGTTTTGATCTGTAGTGGCAAAATGGTAGCGACCAACAACATGGTAGCTTCAAGGTAGCGGCTCAGATGTCCTTCCGATGCATACACCTCGTTTCAGAGCCATCATCCTTGAACGATTTGAAAGAAGTGTCGTCCTCAGCCTTGTGCGATTCAGAGGTCTTCATAGCCATTCTTCAGACATTCTTCTTTTTCATACGTACTTCTACTGTTTTCCAGCGTTTTCAGACATCTTTCCGACATTTTTCAAACATTTTCAGTTGTTTTTTACTATTTTTTTGACTTCAGAGAATTTCCCATTGTTTTTCAGACATTCGAGATATTTTTCATCAATGTTTCAGCCATTTTCAATGGTTTTTCGGCTATTTTTTGGGACTTTAGCGATGTTTTTCATCAGTAGTTCAACCGTTTAAGACGTTTTCAGAGGTTTGTTAGAGGTATTTCAACTGTTTTTCAGCTGGGTTAGTCGTTTTTCAGGTTCTAGTTGTAGCTTCCTTCTTTGCGAACGGAAGAGCTGATTTTTCAACAGTATTCACACGTTTTTACCTCCTCGATCCAGGTCTGCAAGTAAGTATGTTCCCGTGTGTGAGTCATCTTTCACCGTGTGCAAGTAAGTACATTCCCGTGTGCGAGTCATCTTTCACCCTATCTGTGCGAGTCATCTTTCACAGTGTGCGAGTAAGTACGTTCCCGTGTGCGACTCATCTTTCACTGTGTGCGAGTAAGTATGTTCTCGTGTGTGAGTCATCTTCTGTGTGAGTCATGTGCGAGTGGTACGTTGTGTCATGCAAATCCTTCTATAGAGTTCTCTGCTACAATTTTTCATTTTTTTCTCTTATTTCAAGTTTCGTCCTGTCAACTATATCGTTTGTTGCTACCTGTTTGTTTGTTTTATTGTCGTATGGTTTGGTGTGTTTTCTTTTGCAGCAGCATTATAGGTGATATTTCATCAGCAATTTTATTCTACCTCTACAGTTGCAGTATCACACGAATTTTCATTGGGATATATCTCTACATCTTTACCAATGATTTCAACAACTTTCAATATGAACAAAAAGAGCAGTCAAAGACTACAACAACAAATGCTCAATTTGGCAACAAAATGAGCATCTTATCAGACTGCAACCATGATCTAGCAAAAGATCTATCTTTCCAACAAGATGGAATATCTGTGACAACACCACCACCACCATTTGCAATAAGCAGTTGGTTTTACGTAAGCGCTACAATATCCACGCTTTTCCAATTGCCTCACCATGGCCATCAAATCATTAATAAAGTGGTAGCTTGTACTTGTGAAGGGCTCTCAAGTCACGTCAAGGGCAAAATCTATGTGCAAATCGACGCAGACGACCAGTGTTCCTACCAACGCCAACAACAACGCTTTATTGAAAAAATGTACATTGAGCAGTGGTCGCCCATACTACCGCTGTTGTACATCATCCATTCAATCATCTGCGGAGGCCACAAAAAGCACAAGTCATCAGCGAGCGACATCCCATAGGCCTACGTAAACTGAAGAAATCTCAAGTCAATTAGAGATTGAAGCTATGAGCGCACAACCTCAATGACAAAGCTATTTTTAAAGACGAGCAATGATGATTCCGTGAAGAATTGTATAAAGAGCATTGGTTATATTATGGACAGATATGCAAATCCACACAAGACCCATCTCATTCCTTTTTTCCATCCATTCATTCTCTCATGTTCCACCATATAATACATCTTGCAGCTTCATCTCAATTCCCCCATCCTTGTCTCAAGTCTTCATTCCTCCCCGATGGATCAATCTGCATTGCTCTAGTTTGTCAACTATAGTACTTCGTGAAGCAGACAAATCTACGACATCTGCAACATACCATTGATAAAGTTCACGGCTCTTGAAGCAACAAACTCAAGGATATTAGAGGTTCTCAACAATGATAATAAGCCATGTCTTAAATCCAAAAATAAAATAAAAAAATGACACGTTAACAGTTTGTTGATCATTCAAAAAAAAAAAAACCAAGGCCATACACGCCTCTATACATTCGCGACCGCCTGAAGAATTCTTGAACTCTGTGAAAAATTCAAACAGCTGCAAGAAATGTCAAATGGCAAACCTATGCTGCCAAAAGTGCTTCAAAAGACAATAATGAGTAAAGGAATTTTGATCCATCCAGCCACTTCCATATATCCACCTTCACCACCTCCAAGATTTCAACACCCTCTATCACACCCACTCCATCTTCATCTCACTGCCATTCAGTAACCCCTTGTGTGGCATTCACATCATGTCTCAAGAAATACTAAGCTCGTGTACATCATCCGTTGGATCATTTGCATGAACAATTGGAAGCAAGTCATCAACGAGCCAACTCCAGTGTGCTTCAATTCAAATCTTTTGGAGACACTCATACTTTTTCAAAGATTCATCTCCTACGGAACAACACTTTACAAAAAGTTCCACATCTACAAGCTGCACCGACTTTGACTCCTCTAGCACCATAAGGAGCGGGGTCTTAACATTGCGCTTGGCATGGGACCGCCAAGTTCTTAACGGAGGAGACAATGTAGGCTGATATTCCAAGGAATATTCTAGCCATCCTGCGGAACATCTTAAAAAATACAAGCAGGATAGGATTTAAACGTAGAACTTGCCCAACAAGTTTAGGCTTTTACGGTATCCGTATTGGCTTAAGTTATTTAGTTCTAAGTTTAAATTGCCATGGGCACTGCACATAGATATGTAATTTCAAGTTAAGTAAAAGTTAGTCACAAAGGCCTATTGGGGGTTTGTCCCATGACACCAGTGTGATTCAAAGTTAAGTTAGTCTATGTGGCTTGCTTGTCCCACAGTGCATTTCTGTAAGTGACCACCACTCCAAGTTTAAATAGGAGTGGAAGAGTCCATTTTCGAGAAGAACCTCATTTGCAATACATGCCTATCTTTCTCTCTGAGTGTTCTCCTTTGTGTGGTTTCATGTACTGTGTTACTTCACATTGTATTGTATATTATTCATCTGGCAACAGGTTAAGTTAATCTAGGCCCTCCATTCTCTAGTAGGGTAAGCCTCAGTGGATAAGATTTAGTTTAGGGTTTTATCTTTTAGGTTAAGCCGTCATTTGTTAGAAACTAAGGAGAGAAAAGAGAGAAGAGTGGATCTTACCCATTGGAATACTCACCACCATGCTCATGACTATCTTTCTTGAATCCATATCCAAGCTAGTTGGAGAAGCCATAGCATAAACTAGTTGGGAGACTACCATAGTCATGCTAGTTGGAGCCATAGCCGGTGTGGATGTTGAAGATACAACAGACAAAAGCTTGATGGGTTGAAGAGATGTGTTGATGGGTTGAAGGTAAAACCTCAATTTCTTCGAAAAGAGATGTGTTGATGGGCTGAAGCTAAAACCTCGATTTATTTGAAAAGAGAGAAAGTTGAGTAAGCAAATAATATATCGAATTCTGCCTTCAAGGTTAGGGGCAGGTTCACAATCATGAAAGCTGGCCATCAACAAAGGAAGCATGGCATTTGCAAATCGCACAGGTCTTCGATTTCCATTTGAGGACTGGTCTTAAGATTAGAAGGCAATTAAAAATGCATATTGTCTTTGAAAAGAAGTGCCAATAGTTAGAGTAGACTCGTGTTATTTGGTCTTCACAAAATTAATAATGCCCAAGGAGAACTTTGAATATGCCCGTGAAAAATGCATAGGTGGAAAAGTCCAACTGGTGCCATTGAAATTTAGAGTCAACTGCGAAAAGCTGCCACATGAGTGCCCTTGCTGCCATAGCCTTCAGAGACTTAGGGTCAGCAAGGCTAAAAGTGAGATCGGTTACAACTTAAGAATATGCTATGCATTGTGGTGAAGGACAAAAGTTTAAGATTTAGCCATAAAAAGCCAAAATAACTAATAAATATCAAAACCATGCCGCCACATGTTTCCCTCAATTGCGAAGTGACCTCGCAAGCATCAGAGAGTCACGGAAAGTATTGAAGCTTGAATAAATTCTCGATTGCCATAGTCTGCAACTTGAAACTGGAGATGGTAATAGGTTTACATTTGTCAGAATCTTCAGAAAATTAGTATTGTGGGGCCAGCCAACACTACATCATCCTTTAAATCAGCTTCTTTTCTGACAGCAATGATCAGTCCAGTAAAAATCAGCAGATTCAAATATAATACGGACAACAAACACCACATTTAACTCTGAGCAATAAATCTCTTCATCACATTCAGGAGTAGAAAATTAGTATTGTGGGGTCAAGCAACACTACATCAACGTGAAACAGCGAATCTTTGCAAATTTGAATATGATAGCAGAGGGTGAGCAAAAAATCAGAACATATCAATGTCTTCTACTTGGGCAGCACCGTGTCTTCATTCTAGGCTTTTATTTGGCCTGAATGTCCTGTAAATTAAAGAAACGGAACAAAACAAAGCAAAACCAGATGGTAACAGTGCTTTGGAAAAGCATAGATAACAGTTTACATAAAACCAAAGCTTTATTAACATTATGACAAAACTTTCGGTCAATATAACATAAACTTAACACATTTTACAAACAAAGCTACAAAGAAAAATGAAAACAAAAACCATAACAATTCTTGCTCTTTATGGCGGCTGAAAATACTGATAGAATAGTAGATAAATTAGGTTTGCCTTTGTCTTCCTTGAATCTTCTGAGTAAATGGACAAAAGACAGCCTGCACTTGCATTTATTGCCTTCAAATCAGATTGACAAAGAGGATAGGCCCTCCAAAAGTGAAATGAGCAGCCTTCATGAATAAGCAGAGCTTCTTGCAAAAGCAAATCAGAAAGTTGCTTAGGATTTGCATAGGAGACTGCTTCTTTACTTCAAAGGTCAATATAGACTGGAATGGTTGAGCCTCTGTCACCTCAGATATTTCTTCGACAATTCCGGATTCATCTTCTAAAACAGGAAATAGTCCTTCAAATACATAGAGAAGATGTATACCAATAACACATAGACTGGAATCAGATACAACTGTCTCCTCAGGTATGGAGTTTGCAAAATAGACTGAGAGTAGGGAAGCAAGAATGGTTGGAAATCTTTCCCCTCCTCAGATTTAGTAACAAAGCTTTCAGTGACTGGTTCTAGCAAATTTGGAACTATGACTGCTTGGTTGGGTGGAAAGCAATCTTCATCCAAAAAATCAGATAATGGACAAAACATTTCTACTTATTGGTTGTGCTCCCCGACAACGGCGCCAAAATAAGCTTTTAAATATCAAAACCATGCCACCACAAGAGTAATCTTTTTTGATGTTTTTTCATGGTCCTAGTTTTAGGCCAAAATCATGGATTTTTTTAATAAATCTCTAAATTTTATTTTTAAAAAAAAGCCAAAAAATGCATATTTTACAAGTTTTTTGTTGCAAACTTCATAAAACCATCATAATTACAAATGAAATAATAATTCAAGAGAACAAATAATTTTTGAAACTCAAAATCCCATTGAAATACAAAATTGCTTAAATTATATTTGCACATTCTTTTTTTTAAAGTACATTTTCTAAGGAATTTTCACTGATGCCTCTCAATTCAGAACTTGACATAATCTCAACACTCTTGTTTTCAGCTGATGAAGTGGAAGACCCATCTTCTTCATCAGAGTCAACTGGCATGTCTTCCTCAGAATCCGCGTCTAATGTTGACAAAAAACCTTGTAAATCAGCTTTTCTCTGTTGATGACGAGTGGAGGATGATGGTTTTTCAAGTAATCCAAGTCGTTCTTTCAATATAGATATTGTTGACTTTCGTAGATGATTGGTCATTGTTAATTCAAAATTAAATGCCAAAACATCTACATCCTATAGATTCAAATCGTCGACTCTTGGTTGATTTTTTGGCAATCTCTTTCTCTTGCCCTTTGGATCTACTTGCAACATTTTGAGTTCGTACCTTCCCAAAAAAGCATTCGTTGAAGTGGTGCGCAACCAATGGACACAGTACTTTTGTTTGATTGCTATTTTGAATAAAACCAAGTACTTTGGCAATCCAAAATGGATGTCCTTCATTGTTTTCTGAAGCTAGAAGTGCAACATAAATTTCACGTTTCTCACCTTGCACAAGCTGCAATAAATCATTATCTCGAGGAAGATCTGAATGTTCGACAGTCGTGATGTTCCTACTTTATGAGGCCAATGAAATTCATCAGTTGTTGATGTAGTTCGAGATCGAGCAAACTGATTTTTTGTACCTCGAAAAAGTCCATCCAGCAATGCTGATCAAACTCATCAAAAAAATAATAAGCTGCTTGAATACTTGATTTCAAAAATTTTAATGAGGCAAATGGATCAATCTCACGATGTTCTCTTTGCGCCTTTTGTTCTTCTAGCAAGGACTTGAAGGGAGACAACACAGCAAGCCTGATTTGAGTCGATGGAATGTTAAGCAAAAATCGAACTCCTTCAAGAGGTAGCCACGAAACTGAATTTGAAAATAGTTTACGCCATAATAATATAATGTCTGATTCGTTACATTTGATTTTAAAGTGGTGCTGAAAGCTAATATCATTCATATTAGCTACGCATTGCTCTGTTTCATTGGACGCCTTAACATAATCATGAAAATCATATGTGTGTTTGATTAATGACATGTTTGGCTTTGGCACATACGATTTCTCAACAATGCTTTGAAGCACTGGTAATGAAAATGCTTTCTTGCATCTCAACATCTTAGAAAAGCAACTAAACATTTGATCACTTTGATCGTGGGTATGTCCTACCAACAAAAATTCTATCTTTACTTTTTTGAAATTTTTTTTTCTCCACTAGCATAGACAAGTATGCCGAAACAGTTTGGTGTATATTTTTCCTAGCAGTGTTGTCAAGCTGCAAATAAAGTATTTCTGAAAGATTTTCACCAAATTCGCAAATTATCTTATGTACAATGGTGATCATCAAATTTGGATCATTTCGAACATTGAGATAATTAAAAAAGACCTTGAAATCCAAAGTGCCATTAAACACAAGTGCTCCAACGAGATGAACCTGAATAAAATCTGCCTCGTTCAAATTTTTGGGCGCACTGACAAAATGAGACAACATTGTTTTTTTCTAATCCATGCCATCAATAACAAGGCCCAGATATTTTTGTGGACATTCCAAATATTTCTTTCGATGCTTGGCCAACTTTTGTCTTTCAACTGTTTATTGATCTCTATGCAGTTGAAGAGCTTTTGCAGCATCCACTGAAAATACAATGATTCGCTCATTTAATAGAATAAAGATCATACCATAATGGTGTTACAAAAGACTGCAACATAATGGTGTCCAAAAGGACTGAAACATAAATTTTTTTAAAACAGAAAGCATTAAAATGAATGACAAATTTGATTAATATGTATCTTTCTTGTCATTGGTCTTTGCAAGTTGTTTTGCAGACTTTAACAACTCGCAAGTGGAGCATACTGTCATTCGTGATTTTTTGGGAATCTTTACTAGTCCAAAATCTCTTTTTCAAATTCTAAGAAAATATGAGTAACTCAAATAGGGAACATTTTTTGTTTTTGCAAACTCTTTGTACATAAAAAATATTTCTAATTTTGTAAAATTATTCAGCAAGTGAAAATATAAGGAATTAGGCAATTTCTCTCTGTGCACATCTATGAAATGCTTTAGCCAAGCAGTTGCATTTAAAGCATCTGGAGAAACAGTTTGACCTTGTAAGGATCCTCATAATGTTGGGTCTTTCTAAAGTCGTGCATGCATTTGTTGAAGCCGTGAGTTTCCGATTGCGTAAACTGCTTTGTAAGCTTTGCGACAAATCTCCAAAGTATTTAAAAATACGAAAATGAGTTTTTGTCCGGTCTCACTATTGCACACAAATAGTAATTTCTCTCATCCTTACTTCGTAAAAAGAAGTTTGATCTTAATTCTTCATTTCTCTGATACTCAGCTTTTGCAAACAACAGGATGAGCAGCAAATAATATTTCGTACCTTTCGAATATCAGATTTTGTAATCAACTGTTTTTGACGATTCGTTAAATCGGGTGAGGATCTCAAGTCTCTCTTGTATTTTCCTTTTTGTTTGGAGTCTGATTTATAAATTGAACTTGTGACACTATTAGGTGCTTGAACTGGTTGGAAAGGTGTTGGAATTTCACGACTCGGAATTCTGGCTCCAACCTCAAGATGTTCTGGACCCTCAATAGGCTCTAAATTTTCAACAAATATAGCCCTTTTAGATTTAACACGACGAATATCACTTTGAGAAGGTCTCTTACGAACATGAGAAAAGCTTGAACGTCGCAGATCAACAGACTTACGCGAATATGTTGATTTACTAGAATTAGTAACTGAGTGAATTGAGCTTTTGACTCATCACTCAATGATTCAACTTGTTTAAAAGAACAATGTTCTAATTGTGCCGAGCTTGTATATGAAGAGGAGAATGAGGTTGAAAGATTTTTACAAACTGAGTTACAGGCGTCATTTCTTGAAAAGTACTTGCTTTAGAAATTTCAGAAGATGAACGGGTAAATGATGACGATGCCACATCATTTACAAAAACATGTTCAGATTTAGGAGTGGCTTTATAAAGAAAGCTTTCATTGGGAATGTTAGATGAAGATCTTGCAACATATTGAGTTACAACTACTGGAATAGAAGAGGTAGAACTACTTGACATCGTAACCTTAAATTTTTTTTTAACTATATACTTATGCCAAGCATAGACCCGTTAAAATAGTTAACACTAAACTAAATGTGCTCCTCAAACCTAATTGCAACCTATGCTGGTCATAAAACAAATAAAAAGTTATGCGAATCTCAATAGATGTATACAAAAAAAACAACTAAATGCGAATGAACAACAAGCCTAGAAAGTAATTGGTTAGTTAAAATTTTCAGCGGCTACCATGTCTTAAATACTGTTTGGCAGCATCCTTAGGGTTAGGTTTAGGTTTGGATGGTCTCGGCTCAGGCACGGTGGTAGCAGCAGGAGACCCTGATGGTACTATCCGTGGTAGGCGTGGAATAGGTGCCAAGGTCTCTTCTTCTTCAACCTATGCTCAACATAGGTGCTTGCACCAGTCCTCTCCTCTAACCTATGCTGAGCATAGGTTGTGCGTGAGGTGAGGTGAGTTGCGACAACTTGGTCCCGAAGCAAGCTGGAGTTCTGACGTGAGGCGGGGGTCTCGAAAAAAAAATATTCAAGCATAACTCACCTCATTTGCAAATTCAGAAGCAGACATGCTGCCAGAGCTCTCGCTACGACAAAGTCACGGCTTTCTATAAGATTTCGCATATGTTTTCACTTACAAATTTTTTGACGGTAAGGTTATTGTCTTTTTTAAACTTTGTTCTATGCTTAGCATGGGTATTAAATTCTTGCATTAGAAAATATTCATGTTTTAATTTGTATTCATCTTCTTAAAACATGAGTCCTTAGTAACATCCTGTGCTCAGCATAGGTTAGCAAGCAAATTGCGAAGACATCCTATGCTGAGCATAGGTTGGACTACAACGCATGAGTAATGACCTATGCTGAGCATGGGCTAGAAGACGACCAGAGATGCAACCTATGCTTAGCATAGAACATCACTCGCGTGCTCTAGTCCAACCTATGCTCAACATAGGATGTCTTTGCAATCTGCTTGCTAACCTATGCTGAGCAGAGGACCAGAGATTCAACCTATGCTCAACATAGGTCAAAAGGTGGGGAATTGAAAAATCCCGTTGGCTTCCTATGTTGAGCATAAGTTGTTACTAAGGACTCGAACACAACCTATGCTCAACATAGGTCGCTACTCGTATTTTTTTTGTTTTACAAGGCTTTGTCTAAGAAAGGTGATCCTTTTGAAATGTTTTAATAACAAAATGTGGTAAATTTTTAGAATGCAGGACATGGTTGCAGAGCTTATTTCACAAAAGCACTCAGTGTTAATGCACACAACAGATTTTGTGCATTGTTCAGTCTGAAGATCAAGGCATTCACGGATCCAGATTAAGAGAGGAGGGGGGGGGGGGGGGGGGGGGGTGTTGGATTTACTCCTTCTACTCTCCTAGATCCCAATTTTTAATCTGCCTCCATTCATGCTGCATATTTACTAACGTTGTCACGCAGTCTGTATTTTTACACGCAAATTCGCACAGACAAAGAAAATGCGAATGAATCTACGTTAAGCTCACCTCTCTGTCAAGAACCTTGCCCCTGATGTAGTGATATCTTATCTCAATGTGCTTACTCCTAGAATGAAATCTAGGGTTGGCCGATAAGGCAATAGCACTTTGGTTATCACAAAACAGAATTTTAGGGCTGTACTGATATAGATTGATGTCTGACAGCAAATTTCTCAACCAAAACGCTTCCTTAATAGATTGAACAGCAACAATATGTTCTACTTCAATAGAGAAAGTGCGAAAGAGGTTTGTTTACGACTGTTTCATGAAATAGGACCGCCATTGAAGAAGAATGTAAATCTAGATGTGGACTTCCGATGGTCTGCATTTCCTCCCCAGCTTGCATCAGAATAACCACTGAGCTGATGAAGATTGTCATTGCTGACATCTCCGTAGCAGATACACTGGTCCATGGTAGCTCGTATATATCTCATGACTCGAATAAGAGCCTTCCAATGGGTAATTCTAGGATTAGCCATGTATTGGCTGAGTGAGCTGACATCAAAAGAGATATCTGGTCTTGTACAGACCATTGTGTACATGAGAGATCCAAGTATCGATCAATACAGATACTCTCTCATCTGCTCCTCTTCCTGTTTGGTCTGGGACATTGGTCCTTTGACAGATGCAGGCTTGGATCCATTGGTGCGTGAGCTAATTTACAGTTCATTAAATTGTATTTGTTAAGAACATTATGAAGGTACCTTTGTTGAGTGATGTACACTTTCTGAGATGTATCTTGGAAACTATATCTCGCACTTCATATAGTGTGCTCAAGATGTCCCAGACTTCTCGATGTATGAGCCTTGAATACATGGCCGATCTGTGTATCCATGATGTTGAGGAAGAAGGTTTTGTAAATGTACTTGTAAAGGAGACGAATAAGCCTTGTTCTATTTTCTTCTGAACGAGACTATGATAAAGATTCGACTTTGCCAAGACGAGGTCATCATTGCCTATTTTGATAAAGCTCTAGTTAATTTGGTGTGTAATTATAAAACATATTTTTAATTATGTTTGTCTATATTTGTTTCATGCTTAGCATAATTGTTACTATATATGAAATTCTTTAAACTTTTAGATAAAAGCCTTTACTCATTATGTTTTAAACTTGATTTTAGTTTCTGTCCAGAGCATGAAGCAATGTTTAAAAATGGTTCTAGCTACTATTGTTGAGGGAAAAGATCCGGTCTATTCATTACGGAGTTCAAAAGGTGTATCTATTGGACCTCGCAAGCCCGCTTCTACCACTGCTCAAGTCACAAAGCCAGCCTCTGAAAATGTTGAGGATGAAACTGTAGTTGCCCCTCATCCCAAAAAAAAGAGATCTCCTAATATTTCCAAGTCTTCTCCCACTAGACCTAAGTCACGCCCAAAGACCATGGCTACACATCGCCATAAGTCCATCCCGTCTGCTGAAAGCAAAAAAGCTGCCACCGAACCATCTATGGCGCTACCTAGTGCATCCATCCGCCCTTTACAAGACAGCTCTGAGCGTGCCAAATTAAGAGAAGATATTCATAAAACAAAAAAAATAAAAGAAACAACTTTGATTTTAGATACAAATCAGTGTGATAGGCCACCTGTAGACCCAATAACAGGAGACAAGCCAATGGAAGTAAGAGAATCGAATGAAACACATGTACATAATTTAAAAATAAAATTTGCAGATCATACACAGGCCATAGTTATTCCTTTTATTGTTTTGGTTGATCCCAACGAATGCAACGATGTTGCAAGTTTTGAATTTTTTTTATTAGATTCATATCATTTTTTTGTTCTTGGAGGCATACACAGTTTACAAGCCCATAAACAATTATCTCAAGAGTATCCCCATATTCCAAGCTTTCGAACTGTGAATGTCATTGCATTTGTTGGCCTGACAGTGGAAGAAGCGAAATTATTGGCTTGGGACCACAATATTGATTAGGATTACCAGATGAAGATGACCATGATACAAAGAATTCGATTTTTTCACAAATAATACATGAGAGTCTCCAAAGTAGGAGATGTGAATCAACTTGAGCTGAAAGCACTCTGTGCTCAAGAGACAGCCCTATCTTTTGATTCGAAGAATCCTATGTAAAGCCTTACAAAATATGATAATTTTTTTCAGTTTGCTTTTTGTAGTGGCCAGATAATTTATTTTGCTATGCTCGTTATGGAATGCTCTGGTCATAATATATGTTGTAATCCTTTTAAATTGTTTTTATCAGATTAACATTTTAAACTCAATTTTAGTACTCCCTAAATTCCTGATCAATTTTTTTTTTTTTGATTTTAGGTGTGGGCCCTTGTTGATAAATTTTTTGATAAATGGAAAACTTTTCAAATAAAAGGCCAACCTGCTCAGGGTGCCTCAAAGTCAAAGAAAAAAGTTGTGAGCACTCAAACTCTGAAGCCCAGAAATGGGAATATTAGAGTGGAAGAATATGCAAGGGATTAGCTTTTCAGAGCTAATAATAAGTGTTCTTTTTAGAGTTGCCGATGGTCAACTTTCTCTAGCAGAAATGGGAAAAGAATTTCAAAGGTAATAGTTATAATTTAAATATTTATTTTCATGTTACCTTTTGTAATAAAGTAATTTTCATGATTTTGTTGGATTTTTCACAATCATACTTTTTAAATGCAGGCATAAATAATTTATGAAAGTTCAAGAAGCCCTTGTGACAGGATTAAATTGTCAAGATTTTGATGAGTGCCAGAGGCTTTATCCTCTGAGCAGCCGAAATGAATCTTTGAGTCCATTTCTGATTTTGTTTAGAGACATGGTATTTATTTCACCCATGCTTAGCATAGGTGCTTATTAATTGTTTCTTTTCTATATTCTATGTCTCCTATGCTAAGCATAGCTTTTTTTTATTTAATTATTATTTTTTGATAAGTTTAGTCTCCTATTCTATTTTATATTTTTTGTCTCCCATGATAAGCATAGCTTTTCCTTTTTCAGTCTCCCGAAGACAAAAAAACCAAAGTCCTTTCAGAGCAATTCAAGAGACATATTCTTAAGACAAAAGCAGAAAAAAAGGACAGAGAGAGATTGGCACGGGGTGAGACCATTGTGTAGGAGGATCCATTAGAGACCTACCTTCCCAAAAGTGTTGATGATCAACCATGCTTTTACTCGGTTGAGGGGGGCGATTGCAGAGAAATTTTAAAATTTAAAAAAAAAAGACTTTATACACTCTGCATCGCCGATATACTATATGGATTTCAGATGAAGGAATCATTAAATGGTGATTTCCCTTTCAAATTCACTGAAATCCATAGTTTTATGTAGAGTTTTCTTGAAGTCACAACTTCTCCAATTTGGAGAGTTGTTATTTTTCATTCTTCTTGGTAGTCAGCATCAGTACATAAAGCTCTACTAACTTTCTGTAATGCGGGAATATAGAATGTTGTGTGGTAAATTTTTAAGTTCCTGAATTATTATTCATATTTTAATCATATTTTTATTTTAAAGTTAAAATTTTAAACTTATTTTACTTGTAATGTTCCATGTTAGGTACAAGCCTAATGTCAGGAACTCGAGAGGAACTCGACTTTGCAATGAAATATAATACATAACCATCGGTTATTATTCTTTTGGATGGCAAACACTCGATGCTTCATTACAATACTTCCAAACTGACAAGTTTTTGAAACTTGTTCCAATATCTAGCCATGACGAAGAAATTAAAAAATCCAATGACGGGTTTCGTGGCTTGTCCCTACCAAAAGCCACAACAATTAATTAATCATTTAATTGATATTTTTTCTCATCCAACTGATTGGATTTTGGATTTATTTAGCGGTAGTGGCACTACGAGCGCATGTGATGTTCAAAAAGGCAGACATGTTGCTGTAGTAGATTTACATACTAATTTAGTTGATTTTGTAAAAATGAGAATAAAATCTCTTTCCGTTTTGCCAAAGGAACTATCTGATGTGGGAAAGAGTTTAGACATCGAGAATACAGTAATTCCCTTGTCCAAGGAACCTCAGCCTTCTGCTAGCGAAAAAGTAGGTTACACAAGAGAATTTGTTGATGTCTTGGTTCAAGATTACAATATAGTAACGGTAGTCGAGGAAATTGTAGAAGAGGTGTCACGTGAAAGTACAGTGGTTATTCAAGAAAAAAAAAAAGATGTAAATGACTTCGATAATTTTTGGGAATAAAAAATTCTCTTTTGTTTTAAAGAATAATTGCGTTTATATTTTTTTGATATATTGTGTTTTGAATTCTTTTTTATTGATTTAATGTTCTTAAATTTGTTTTTTAACGATTTAAAATTAAGAATTTGAAATATTTTAAAATTTGTAACATTGATAATCATTACCAAAAAATTGTAACGATTTGTCAAGTTTACAATATTTTAATTTTAGATGTACTTTTATAATATTTTTTGTAAAAAAAAATATTGTTAGAAATTTTAAGAAATGAAAAGATTTTTTAGATTTTTTTCAAGGTGATTTAAATATTTTCACAAATCATTTAATCTCTATTATTGTAAAGTAATTTTATTTGCATTTATTTAATGTTTAAATATTTAATAAACTTACGTAGGTACAAGGAAAGATTTTCAAAAATTTAAAATTTTACAAAATATTGATTCAAATTTTTAACATAATTTAAAAAATATTTTTTTGATACAAGAATTGTAATTTAAAAAACTTTTAAAATTCCAAAAAGGAAACTATAACTTTTGTTTTAAGTAAGCAAAAAAGATTTTTTAGGTAGTTTAGTGGTTGTGTATCTAATGATTTTATTTTGAATAGTATTATTATTTGATACTATTCAAAATAAAATGATTTTTGAAAATCTATTGACCAAATTTTTGTAGCTTGAATTATTTTCTTGCAAAATACAACATTTTTTTAACATTACAATATATTTATTTGAAGTATTTTAAATTTGAATACTTTTTAAAAAATTCAAAAAAATTTAAAAGGGTCTCCAAGTCATTTCTCTCTTTTTTGGTCATCATGTTCTCAACAATCCAAACTTCGTCGTATTTGGGTCGGGATAGGGAAGAGAAGACGGTTCATTGTAAAGGAAGGACAAAGTAGCGCAAAAAAGAGCGACCTTGTTGACAGATCCCCTGCTCCAGAGGACCTATTGCTTGCTTTTCTGCTTCTTGCTAACAGATCTATTTCTTGCATGTTACCAGGCTCGTTTGGGCATTACTTGACTGTTTCTTATGTATTACAATGCCCAGGCCAGGCAGAAACGGACTGAATAACTCTGTAGTATAGATTTTTTTTGTCCTGCCTGTCAGAGGACTACTCAGGGACGTCACTCTTGAACGCACTTACATTCTACATAGGATGCAAGCCTAGAATGCTCATTCACAGATCAACATGCAAACCAATGAACGTTCAGTAGTTTTCTAAAGCTACCTACACTTAAAACAGACTGAAATTAGAGCCTACACTACATTAACACTGAGCTACCTTGCATAACTTGACAAAAACAAGAAACAAAACTAATCTACAGCATGTTAGAAGTCCAAGAATCAAGAAACTAACAAGCCTTTTGATTCTTGGACATCCCAAGAACATCAAGAACTGGATTGTACAGAGATATGCAAGAATCACACCACAGATCCAGCCTATTTAGTTTACTTGAATGCTGGTTTCTACATTAATCCTCAAGAAAACATGAAATCTAATCCACTCTACAAAAGCAGCAAATCTAATCCACTCTACAGTCCACAACCACACACAAAAGGAGGGAAGGGCAAGATCATAAATGCATCACTCAAGAAACAAGCATGATCAAGGAGCTCAAGGGTTGCACCAAACTCGTGAAGGCTCTTCTCATTTTAGCATGGAGTTGATACAATTCACAAAAAGCTCTTCTTCACAAAGAGAGAGTCTCTTAAATAAGCAAGAGAGCTCCTTAGGTGGCATCGTAGTGGAATTTCTACATTTCACAAATTACAAGTGGAATAATGCTCTCCACTAGAAGTCACCATCAAAAGGTGGCTCACTCTACTTTCTTTAAGAGGGGTCTACTTGCATTTATTACATTTGCTTAGAAATACTAGTTCCTACATAGTCATTCCATCTTCCGGGATTCACCATGAGGCTTACACAGTTCTTGCATGTCTTTTCTAGCTAGTATTTCTAGGCTCTCATACTCGGCTCTCAGTCTTCATTAGTCTTGTCTTCTCAGAGACCTCCTCGGTCTAAGGTGAGAGGTGCTCTTGAGTTGCTCTGTCCGAGTATCTTGGGGATTCGTCAGAATCAGCCAACAGACCTACCTATCAAAAGGCTGAATTTTTACCGGGATTAATCGATGTGCAAGATGGAGAAAGGATAGAAAGGAGAGAAGTCAGTATTTCAGCGACAAGACGTCTTCAGCTGACTACTAGCAGTGATTCAGAGATCTCTTTTTTACATCTATGTTACCACAATAGAGTTTTTGAAGCAATCCATGTGAAGACTTTTTATGCTCATGTTTTATTCAGACTATTTGTTGTTGTAGATGAAGGCTTTCATGATATTACATTCGGTTGGACTTACCTACCAAGTGTCAAGAGTGATTGGTATTTTCCCTTTGATGTTTTCTGTGATTTTGACATAGAAAACTTACATTCGTGTGAATGCTTATCTCTTAATAGATTCAGGAACTTTGTTGCTGAAAAATTTGGGCATGTCATTTGTACGGATAACAATATTGTTAAAAGTCCGATTTTACGTAAATCTTTAGAAATGGGTCTCAATCATATTACCTTAAAAAAGAATAATGTTAATGAGGTGGCTTATGAACTTTATGATAGATGGTTCAAATTAATCAAACTCTTGCCTACGCATGAACATTTGAACGAAGAAACAATAAGGGAGTATGCGACTTTTTGTAGAAACATTGCCATGGAAAATATCAAAAAAAGAACCTGGCTATACAGTAATAAGGACACAACTGCAAAAATACAAACTGCTAAAAATGAAAGACAATGGCTCACAAATTTGCTCTACATTAATGGCATTGACAAGGCACAACACAATCCCAGTTTTATATGTAAATTCCTTGTATGGAAGCTTGCCCCGGATAGACTTAACAGTCTTGACTTCAGCCCCTTTCCTAATGATCAAGAAAACTCAGTTACGGAAACTATCACATATGTCATGTAAAAGCTAATTGGTTTTTTACCCAACATCTTCTTCGAAAACAACTCTTTGTCATATCTACTATGTACGTACAAAGCCCACAAGGAATCTTTTAGATGGATTACCAATGCGTATGATTGTTGCTTTACTAGACTTGCAAAATTCCTAACAGGAGCTCTTGGTATGCTGTCACCATTCCTCAAGGGGGGTGCAGGCCTTAAGACAAAAACATACAAGGGTATCCTAAATGTGGATACATGCTTATTTTGGCAGTGCGAATCCTCGATTGATTTTTATCTCAATCTATCATCAAATATTACCAATGTATGGGTTGCAGATATTTCTAAATGCTATGAAAACATACCTTTAGACAACACTGATGGGTTGAAAACTATCATGAAAAAATCTATTACTTATGCTTTCAAACATTCTAATAAGATGCTTCTGAGTTTCAAGTGGGAATAGGAAAGGGAAGTCTTTAAGTGGTTATGGGCTAATAAAAAGTCGGAAGGGTGGTACAATATCGATAAAATTCTCTTATGCTTGTGGAATGCCTTCCTAATAGACAATTTGTATTGTCAGATTAGGAAACAGAACCTTGAGATAGATTCGTGGTATACCGATGGGTATTTCATGCTCACCTACATGGTGTAACTGGTATCTTGCGTTCTTTGAAGCTCAATTTATTAAGAGTCTAGCCAAGTTAAGGTTCAAACAAGATATGAATGATTTTTTCACTCGTTTAGATACATCGATGACATTTGTTTTATTAATAATCCCAATATTGATGCGTTCATGGATAAGAATCAGATTAGAAAACCAGAAAACCCTTTTTGGATTTATCCTCTAGAATTTTTTGATATTGAAAAGAAGTCTTGTGAAACAAACACCATCAGTTTTCTGAACATTTCAATTACACATTAATCCTGGCATCGGTGTTTATCAACTCTCAAAATTTGATAAAAGAAGAGACTTACCTTCTTAATACTTACAGTACATACATCTGGCTTCCAATAGGCCAGTCTACGACTCTTACAAAGTAATTATCTCCCAAGTTATTTCAACAATGTATTGTTGCACGATCAGGATACTTTTAAAAAGGAGGTAGCAATCTTGCTAAACGGTTTTCAAAAAAATGGTGTCATGAGGGATAAACTTTGCCTTATCACTAACAAACTTCTTTTGACAGATACATTTCCAGGTTTGTCCTATGATCTACCACAGTGTATTAAAGTCTAATGGTGGGCAAGCTATCCCTTACGAGGAGCTAACTGCCCCCTAAGGGATTCACTAGCTACGGGTCGGTTGGTGGGTTCTCTCTCTCTCTCTCTCTCTCTCTCTCTCTCTCTCTCTCTCTCTCTCTCTCTCTCTCTCTCTCTCTCTCTCTCTCTCTCTCTCTCTCTCTCTCTCTCTCTCTCTCATGAACTCTTCTTTATCTTAAGTTACCACCCCTGGTCAAGTCACAAAGAAACATATGCAATTTGATGGTCCTAACCTTTGTTGCCAACCCAACCATGTATCACACTTTTCAAAAAGCAATTTCCCACCAATTTTGGTTGAAAGGGATCTTCCACGATACTTCCTATGGAACTACTATATATAACCTTTTTTGAATGAGTTTTCTCTACTATACGGCAGAGAGAAGGTTGGGAGATATATTCATGATAGAGATTGTGCCCTACCTGGCTTGAAGTCATCCGTTTCTACTTTATGGTATGTGGCTCTACTCATTTCATATCGTTGCTTTCATCCATTTTCTACATACGAATGGTATCCATTTTTTTGAGTGATAAATGTGATGTTGTGGATCCGCTATCCAGCGATGGATCAGTGAGGGTTCACACATATGTTTGCATGGCTTTTTTCATCATAAATACTCTTCGATGTCCAACGATGGACCAACGATGAAGCATGCTCAATATTGTATGAATCTTTTGAAAATATGTTGTTTGCTGTCCAGCGATGGACCTACAATGGACTCTCTTAAGCTAGGTGCTTGAAAAATGGATATGTATGGTATGTTGTTCAGCGATGAACCAATGCTTCCTTCCACATACTTTTTTAAGCATGATAATGATAGGCATGCATCACATATTATGTGTTGAGACAAAAGCTTGCTTTGGTCAGGATGACCAACGATGAAGCACTTCTTACTTTATAAACAGTTGTATGTACTCAAACTCTTTATCATAGATATGAAAGGATGAAAGTTTATTTTGATAACTACAGTACACAATAAGCATTACTATTTTTCAAAGGATAGTATGAATGTTTGGTTGTTCTATAAGTAATGAAAGGTTACATACATAGTCCAGAGATGAAGCTACTGTGCTATCATGCTATCATACAAAAGTTACAACTCAGATACTGGCATGTTTTGATTATGATTAGTATATCTCATGCTTTAACCTATTTGCTATCATACTTTTGACTAGTTGATATTTGAAAGGGAATACTAATGTGTTTAAGCACTAACAAATAGAACTTGCGCTCTCTGTAGCATCAAATATTACTACTATCTTTATTTTCGATTAGGTTCAGTTTTGAACCATAAGGCTATAAGCGTCTACACAGGTGTGCACCTAAAACCATTCGTTTCGGACTTATATAGGCAATGATTAACAGGCTTTCCTTAACATGCTAAGTGTTGTTTTCACATTATTTGACAATAACATTATGAATGGTTCGAGTCTAAAGAAGGCAAGAGCACTCAAAGGACTAACATAACATCCTCACAAGAAGTCACTTCTACAATTATCCAAGTATGAGTTCTCCGAACAATTTTTAGACTTTGCATTCACCACTTACGCTCAAAAGGGAAGGTGTCTCTTTACAAATATATTCCATTCTTGAAGACTAATAATGATCCTAAGTGCAAAAATAAGTTGGTTCTTACTTAGTTTGATTCTACCACTTCATAAATGATGTAACCACTCTATGTATAATGACATCTACACTAACTTGAAACAAGGTTTCTCTTTAAATTATCTTGGACAAAATGGATTTGCGTAAGATAAATGGTTCTTACAAAAGGATTAAAATGGCACGGATCTACCCTAATACCTTGTAAAAACCACAGAAACCTCACCAATAAGATATAGCCTATCCAATACAAGGTCTTAAAAGCCACAAGTTGGATATGAAGTTACGATAAACGTAAGTTTATTTGTAACTACACTATTCCACCATGGTTACAAATTTACTACCCATTCAGTGGGTATATATTATTATGGTGAGATACGACTAGAAAGCATGGATATGCTCAGGAGTATGGATAATAGTGAGTGATGGTTTTCTATAAAAGAAAAGTGTCATATCACTCATATATGGAACATTGTGCAAAATCTCAAAACCATGCCAAATTAAGGGAATAACATAAGTGTAAGACCAACAAATAGGTTTCCTAGGGTTTTGGGGAGCAATGGTACAATAATATATGTAAGTTGCCAAGGGTAGTGAAAACGGAAGGTAAGTCATAACAAAGGCTAAAGCAAGAATTGTCATTATACTCTAAAGATGAGGTTGGTCATGCAATAGCTTGAGAGAGAGAGAGAGAGAGAGAGAGAGAGAGAGAGAGAGAGAGAGAGAGAGAGAGAGAGAGAGAGAGAGAGAGAGAGAGAGAGAGAGAGAGAGAGAGAGAGAGAGAGAGAGAGAGAGAGAGAGAGAGAGAGAGAGAGAGAGAGAGAGAGAGAGAGAGAGAGAGTATAGTGATCTAAGAACCAAAATTCTCCAAGTTTTGATTCATCCACATGTCATTTAGGGTTTTCACCAACATAGGTCAACGAGTTCTCTTTGATGGACACATGTGTGTCCCTTAATCCCATAACAAAAATTCTGGTGTCGATTAATCCCATAATAGAAATGCAGTTTTGAATAAAAGCTTATATTTATCATTGTTCTTCAAAGCTCTCTCAAGAACATGAATAAGTGCAACTTTCAAAGTGAAAAGCTTGCAAATTCGAGGTTTTCCTTGAGAAATTAGGGCTTTGGGGAGGATAAATAGCAAATGCATTTTCGTAAAAACAGTTTTGACATTTTTACAAAGAAAATGGACTAGCCTCACAGAACGTAATCTGTGGGGCAAATTTTTTTATGACAAATTCTTTTGCAGGCAACTTCCAGATGCTAGAAAGTGCACGTAAAAAATTTACTTTTTACATGCACCTTGCGCCCAGAAGGTGCGTGTAAAAAGAAATTGCCTCAAAAAAAAAATGTAAAAATTGAATTCATGCAGAGGAAGGACCAGCTCCTCGGCCCTTTTGCCCATGGAAGAAATTGTGCCCTCAGGTGCAGAGCCTTCCCGGACAGAAGGGCCTTGGAGCAGGACCCCCCCCTCCCCCCCCCATTTCAATCGGGCCGTGGTTATTTAAGGTTTTGACCAAGGTAGGTCAATGAGTTTTTTTAGATGTCATAACAAAGTGATCGGGATTTGAGCCTGGAGCTTTTTGGTGGCAGTCAACAACTCTATGGATACACCCCATTTGGATGAAAGTGGTTTAATTTTCAAAGAGCAACATGAGTCCAACTCCAAATTCATACAAGGTACATTTGGGTTGTGCTTTTTAAGTTTTTCGATACTTCCATGACATACAGGTGTATGTGTATATGTTTGTGTATGTATATGTGTATATGTTTGTGTATGTGTATGTGTATGTATATCATTTGTATGTGTATGTGTGTATGTGTATGTATGTGTATCAATATATGTATGTGTATTTGTGTGTGTGTGTGTATGTGTATGTGTATGTATATGTGTGTCTGTGTATGTGTATGTGTATGTGTACATGTATACATATGTGTGTGTGTATGTATTTGTACGTATATGTGTATATGTGTATGTGTATATGTATGTGTATGTGTGTGCTTGTGCATGCGTATGTGTAGTCAAAAACATAGGCTTGTATGTGTGTGCATATGTATTGTATGTATGGATAGTCAAAGAGTAGGGTCTAGGTGTGACATAGGGAGAGTAGGGTGGGCTAGTAGCACCCTTACATTCTCTCTCTAAAATATCTTTATATATATAGACTAGTAAAGACTGCGCGTCGATGGTGGGCGAATGTGTGTGTGGATTTGTGTTTATGTCCATGTATATGTGTATGTGTATGTATCTAGAAGTGTGTTGTCACTAGGCTATCACTTATATTGACATTGGGCTTAAATTTTCCATCCATTTTTTTTAGTATACACATTATAAGCATTGGAGCCCATGATTGGAGAATAGACTCTAGTAAACTTTACATATCTTGGAATCAAAACCTTTATTTGAACCATCCCAATGAATTTGAAGGTAATATAACTATGATGTACTCCTACATTATTATATCCATGCATTAAAAACAAATTCCAAATCACAAACTTTTTTGGCTCACAATAATTTAACATAGGAAAAAAAGCAAAAAAAAAAAAACAAGTTACTTCTCAAGGCATGTGGCACATTCTTCAATGATGATTGGAGTGCCAACAACACAAAAAAATATATCTTTCCTTTCTTGGATTGTTAGCACATCGATAGCATCACAAAAAGCAAAAGAATTTTGTCTTTAATAAGTTGTTGCAGCCTAGAAAAGTAAATTGATTTGCTTTTGTAGGTCTAGGAATAAGATTGCACATTATGAATGTTGAAACTTGAATGCTTAGAGCAAAAATATACGATATAATTTCCCCTCTTTATTCCAAGTTACTTGCTTGAAAATTATCAAAATTGGTTTCACACACTAAAAAAGTCATCCATAAAATAAAAATCTTGATGATATGATCCACAAGAATGGGTACATATTTTGTACCATTGTAGTGACAAGACTTTGGACATACAACACATGTACATATGATATATGGTATAATCCTTCTACTTTATTCCAACTTACTTGCTTGACAATTATAATATTCGTTTGTACACACTAAACAAATCATCACTTAAATAATCTTAACACTATGATCCACACATAAATGTGTGCATATTTTGTATCATTATAGTGCCAAGAATTTGGACATACAACACATTTACATATGATACATTGTCTCTCAATTCTTAAAGTGGGCAATATTCTCCAGAAATTGACTTTCTACTACTCACTTGTGCTACCTTGTCTAATTTCACTCAAGTTGGTTGAGCCACCATCTTTTTGAAAACATTCATATACTTAATTTCTTAGGAAAATGTCCATTTGGCTAAAAAAATACACTCTTCTTAGTCTAGGAGTACAAATTTAAACATGCCAAAATCTTTGGCGAATGAAGAGACATCCATAAATATGAAAGGTTCTTACCCAATCAGAGGGTCTTAGAATTGGGACGTTAGAAAATGTCCATTTGGCTAAAAAAATACACTCTTCTTAGTCTAGGAGTACAAATTTAAACATGCCAAAATCTTTGGCGAATGAAGAGACATCCATAAATATGAAAGGTTCTTACCCAATCAGAGGGT
Source organism: Diphasiastrum complanatum (assembly GCA_029204225.1). NCBI lineage: Eukaryota > Viridiplantae > Streptophyta > Lycopodiopsida > Lycopodiales > Lycopodiaceae > Diphasiastrum > Diphasiastrum complanatum. The sequence goes on along the minus strand of MU834165.1, from coordinate 7,591 downwards.
CTTAGAATTGGGACGTTAATGAGTTTCTGCTTCAATAAGTTGAATGGTCATTGTCGTTAAGTAGACCATTCGTATTCGATGTCTTTCTTCAGTAGTTGTGTTAGTGGCGATGTTAGAGATGCATGATCTTGAATAAACTTCCTATAATATACAACGTGTCCGAGAAATCCGCGGAATTCTCGTAAGTTAGTTGGTTCTTTCAAGTTTTGAATATCTCCACTTTGTCTTTATCAACTTCGATCGTGGCCTAGAAGAATTCACTCCGGCATACCAAAATAACATTTTTTAGGATGTAATACTTTTGAGTGCAAGAAGAAGTAATTTGATCAAGGAAAGTAATTTGGGGACTATGTCGATGAAGTTGCAAAGAAAGAGCATGATGACATATATCAGATTGAGCTTTTCGTTGTTGCATTGGCTACACAAACCACTTATGGTAGTTGGTACATTGACTTTGGTGCTTCAAAAGCACATGACTCCTCACAAGGAAATTTCATGAAAATGTTGTGTGGTTGCAAGAACAACTTGAGGGTGAAACTTAACAAGAAAATAGGACCAGTGTAACACCAGCTGATCATGCAAATTTGCAGTTGTGATTTGTATCCAAAGTTCTTCTACCAGTAGCATCCTATGTGATCCTAAGTGACTCATGAGCATAGTCACGTCTGCTTGAAAAGTATTCAGGTACAAGCCCTAATCCCACTCTAATTAATATTAAAACAAGAACTATGTGGTATTATACCACAAAGGCCTCTTCATGTCATAATATTGTATTTCTACTTTATGAGAATTCAGCATTGTGGAAAGGGAATTGCGACATATTTGAGAATAATAAGTTGAAAATAAAATTTAAAAATGTCTGAAAAATCATTATGTGCAACGAATTTATGTTTTGATTTTGAAATATATTCATGATCTTCATAAGTTTGTATTGTAAAATTAAAAATTTGATATTAATTTGTTGTAAGATTTGAATAGACATTTTAAAGTTATAACAAATTGATAAGATTTGTTGATAATTATAATTTTGTTGTATTGGACAACATAATCCATGTTAAGATGGTTGTAGTTGATTTTGTTTGAGAAGATGTAAAAAATTTGAAATTTACATCCTTATTTTGTTGATTAGTAATGTTTTATACTGTACACAAAGCTTGAGAAAAGAATTCGTCTATGTTGGGTTAGTCATTAATTTATAGGTGATTGCTGAAATGTGATTTCATTAAGCAACGAGTTCATGAGTGATCAAACCAATATGCATAAGTTGAACTAGATGGACATTCATGATTGTTGGAATTTGTCTATATATGGTCAAGTTGGAAATTGTATAAGGTTATTGCCTCTTTGAAAAGTATTTGTAGTCCATGGCTAGCAATGAAATTGTGAAGTAATTGTGTAAGTGAGTTTAGCAACAAAACATAAAAACAGTCTCGAGAAAAACTTTTCCAATAACAAATTTAGTGAAAGCTTAGAAAATATCTTTCACCTTCCATCTGCCATCACCTCTCAACACATGGACTCTCTTCACTCCGCTCAATTCACAAACTACTACTGATGAAGATGAAGATGAAGATGAAGAAGCAGTGGTACTGTAACTGTTAGTATGAATCATAGCAAGGAAGATGACAATATAAAATGCAGAATCTACGGACACTCAATTGATCAATCATAAAGCAAAATCACACACAGATACAAAAGCAATAACACGATTACCAAAAGCGTGATCATAGCCTCACGAAGCATGTACATATATCAGCATGCTAGTGTCATGCCAAGATTCTATATGATGTCCATCGTATTCACACCTATCTAACATGGCATCAAGCATGCCAAGAAAACCTTTATTTATCCTATGTGTTCTAGATACATTCGTGGCTCATGGCCATGTGACTGATAACAGTTAGCAGTGACCGTTGGTGTCATGTGACATGGACACCAACAATCTCCATCTCAATGCTAACCAGCCTGTCTAATGATGCTCTTCAATCCCATGGCATGCATTCCTTAAGCATACAAACCTTTTCTTTGATAGAGTTTTGGTCATTATCTGCAGTCATCACTTTGGTGGGACAAAGCTCCAGTACCACCTTCTGACTTTGTACCAAATCCTTGACAAAGTGGTGCTGGATGTCAATGTGTTTGCTTCGTTTGTGCAAGCCTCCATTCCTGCATTGCCCTGGTTGTCATTGAAGATCTTCATTCCCTTTGTTGAGATGCCTATCTTGTGACATAAACTCTTGATTCAAACATACTCTCTAGCACTATGACATATTCCCATCAGTTTTGCTTTAGTTGAGGAGAGAGCCACAAATTGCTTGCCCAACTTACAGCTCCTCCGCCCATCATGAAGACGAACCCACAGGTGGATTTCCTGTCATCTGTGTCACCTGCCCAGTTAGAGTCAACAGATTTCTCAATGCTTTCAAAAGGAAATCTGTATTCCAAGCCAAGTCCAATGGTTCCCTTTAAGTACCTCAGAACTCTTTTGCAATGATCGATGTCTGGGTCTTCTAGATACATGTTGAGCAATCCAATTGTCGTGGCTATATATGGCCTCGTGCATACCATAGCTTACATCAATGATCCCACTAGGCTTCTATATGGATATCGGTTCATTTATGCTTTGTTAGACTTTGTTTGTGGTGACATCTCTTTGCTCAATTTTATTCCTTGCTCTTGTGGGGTCCCAATGGGATTGCAATTTTCCATCCCAAATATCTTGAGCATATTGATGATGTACCTTTCAAGCCTTAGGTGGATAGATTTTTTGATTTTGTCTCTTCTTAGACAATAATGCAGCTGCCCCATATCCTTGATTTAAAACTCAGTCTTCAATCCCATCTTACAGGACTCTAGCCTTGAAATGTTGTTGCCAATCAGGATCATGTCATCCACATAAAGTACTATGATAATGATTTCTAAATGAGATATCCTGATAAATATGCTCTGATTTGAGTTGCATTTCTGGCAATTTTACTCATGAAGGTACATTTTGATTCACTCATACCAGAGTTTGGATGATTGCTTTAATCCATACAAGGCCTTGTTGAGCTTGAAGACCATTTCTTGACTTGGTGTCCCGTTTAGGAATGTAATTTTGACGTCAAGCTAATGAATCTCCATGTCATTAGCAGTTGCCCATGCCAGGATTATCCTAATCAATCCGATTCTTGTGTCTGGGGCAAATGTTTCATCAAAGTCCATGCCTTCTGTCTGCGAGCAACCTTTGGCTACTATCTGTGTCTTGTATCTCTCCACATTGCCCTTTGCATCATATTTTAATCTGTAAATCCATTTGCAGCCAATGGCTCTCCTTCGTTTTGGTAGGTGTACCAGATTCCATGCATCATTCTTCTTAATTGACTCCATTTCTTCTGTCATTGCATGGAGCCACTCATTCCAGTCTCCCCTCTCTCAAGCCTCCCGGTAATACCCTAGATTTTCATCAGGTTCTTGTCATGAACATCATCTCATCGAATCTTTGTGGAGCTCTCTTTGTCCTATTTGATCTTGCCTCAACAATTGCCTCCAGTCTCTCCCAATTGAACTTGATTTTGAGCCTTGGTTTCCTCACTACAATCAGGTTCTTCGTTCTCTTCTGCATCAAAAAATTCCTCCCCCTTAGATGTTTGACCTTCATTGCTCTCATCATGGGCATGATCCTCCGAGGATACATTCTCTTGGGATGTATTGGAGTTTGAAATGCTAACGACCTCTATAGGAAACACCATGCCCCCTTGAGTCCATGATCTGAATCAGAATTGAAAATGGGTTTTACTACCACTGTGGGATCTTCATCAAATACAACATCCCTAGCATTGATGAACTTTTTTGTAATAGGGTCAAAAAGCTTATATCCTTTAGTTCCTTCCGGATATCCTACAAACAAGCATTTGTTGGATTTGGAATCAAGTTTCTTCCACCTTTCTTTGGGAATATGTACGTATGCAATGCAGCCAAAGACCCTAAAGTGATCTACTCTTGGCTTATGTCCATACCACATCTCATGATGGGATTTTTCCTACCAAGACTTTTGTTGGAGATCTGTTGATTATGTGACATACAGTCGCAACAGCCTGTAGATCATTCTCCTGTAACATACAATGAGTCATTTCCATCAGCGTTCTATTTTTTCTTCCACCAAACCATTCTACTCAAGAGTGTATGGGATAGGAAATTCTCTCAAGATACCATTCTTCAGACAGAATTCATCAAATTCTTTATTCTTGAATTCTCCCCCATTGTCACTTCTGAGCTTCTTGACCTTCTTATTATTTTCACTCTCAACTATGCTCTTGAATGTCTTGAAACTTTTAAGCGCCTGAGATTTCTGCTTCAACATCCAAATCCGAGTTCTCCTTGTGTAGTTGTTTGTGTATGTAATGAAGTACCTAGATCCTCCAATAGATGGCACCTCCATTGGTCCACATATGTCCGCGTGGACTAGTTCAAGCACTTATGTGGATCTTGATGGGTGTATCTCTGGAAAGCATTCCCTATGCTACTTTCCAAAAATACACACATCACATTTGTCAATCCCCTCCTTAACATCATAATCGAACCCCCTCAGCATCTCATCACTCGCTAAGGTCTAGAGACTCTTGCATCCAAGATTCCCCATCTGCCTATGCCAAAGATTGTTGAGTTGTTGGAGTTCACTGTCAGACATGCCATGGATCTTTTGTCAGCTCCTCCTTGTAGCTGATACAAACCTCCTGTCCTGAACCCAATCTCGATTGGTCTGTCATCCATCTGGATGCTATAGTCTTCTTTTTTGAACATCACATGATATCCAGTGTCTGTGAGTCTGGCTACCGACAGCAGATTCTTGGCTAAATTGGAAATATGCAAGACATCACGCAGGTTTACACTCCTATCTTGCCCAAGACATATGCAAACCGAGTCTCTTCCTATCGCATCAATTACACCTTTACCCCCCATCATGATCTCCTTACTGCTGAGCATCTGGTAAGTGATGAAGGCATCATGATTTTTTGTCATATGGGATGTAGCTACAGAATCAAGATACCAATACAGGTCTGCATCAACGATCTGTCTCTTGGCTTTCAGCACTACGTCAATCATCTCATTAGAATCAGACGATAAGTCATCTAACTAGGTGTCATATAGTTCTAGGGAGTTCCAACTCTCGTTAGCCATCATAGCAAATGCATCAGTGATCTCCTGCACTTCATCAGCTAAGTTGGCCTGATCTGGACTCCTCCTCTGCATGTCAGCTTTCTTTTTGTTGCATTCATGAGTGAAGTGCCCTGGCTGATCACAGTAGTAACATTTCTTGTCAGATTTCTCTGGCCATGCTATCTTCTTGAAGTCCTTCCCTTGTTGACTCGATTGCCCTCCTTCTGTATTGGATTTTTGGTTCTTGACCTCCATCTTCTTGAAACCACTCAAGAGTGCCATTTTGTCATGTGTTGGATTGACCTTCCACCTACTCTCTTCCTATATGAGCCTCCGAGTGATAAACTCTAGAAGATTGACCAAATGCACGAGTTCACTCGTGACAACAAAAGGTAGAATCAACAATTGATACTACTATGATACTGCTCGATCCAAGATAGTATGTGATCCTGGACGTACGTGGGCCCATAACCATTGTTAGTATGAATCACAACGAGGAAGATGACAATATAAAATGCAGAATCTATGAAGAATTGATAGTCATAAAGCAAAATCACACACACATACAAAAGTGATAACATGATTACCAAAAGCGTGATCATAGCCTCACAAAGCATGTACATATATTAGCATGCTAGTGTCATGCCAAGTTTCTATATAATGTGCAATATGATGTCCATCATATTCACACCTATCTAATGTGGCATCAAGCATGCCAAGAAAACCTTTACTTATCCTATGTATTCTAGATACATTCGTGGCTCAGGGCCATGTGACTAATAACGGTTAGCAGTGACCGTTGGTGTCATGTGACATGGACACCAACAGTAACATTCATCAAGTTGTGGGTACTATTCTCTTGTGTGTAAAGTCTAGTAAAGCCACATCCACCATGATAGATCCACCAACCTGAATAGTCGTTCTTTCACCTGCATCAACACCAACGACATTGTTGTAGAATCTAAAAACTGATGCATGTTCTCAAAGTGGCACTACAGTGGCAATTCCACACAATCCTCTACCTCCTTGTCAAGAATCACAAACTTGGAAACCTCCTTGGCCTGCTATCTAACCACAACCCTATATCAAGAAGCAATGCAATAGACACAAAGACTAGCCCTTGTTGTTGCGGCTACCCATAGAATGGCTTTGTGTTGCTTCTTCAGCCATTACTTTGCATTACCCAAGAGGGTTGACTCACTTGCCATCCAAAGTTTCTTTGGTCCCAAGTTCGAGCCTCCCCTTGGAAACCAAGAAGCATTACTTTGCATTGTACTGCCAAGACAAATCCAACAAACCCTTGGCACTAGCCATGCTAAGGGTTTGTATGGCATCGCCCAAACGTGTATTATCATGTAGGCTTTGCATGTTTGTAAATTTTAAATGGCAATCACTGCTCCATTCAATGGTCATTGTCTTTCCAATTGTCTTCTATTCGTTCATGCATAATATATCATCAAAGCACCACATTTGCTATTTTTTTTACCTTATGGATCAAACATTGTTTGCATGCCTTTGTAAGAATTTTTATGAATCATGCATTGTTCACATGACTTTGTAGAACGTTTTCAATGAGAACATATGCATGCTGGTTTAGCCCTCAACCAGGGTTCAGGCCTTAAAATTTTAGGTTGCCACCATAGAGTATGTGATGTTATTTTTTTCATATAGATCTGAACATTTGTCTTGGTAGTGTATCGTAGGAGTGGGATGTGGCTGCTATAACAAAAACTACTCCTAAAGTTATGATTCCATCCCTTTCAATCCATCTATAGACTACGTTGAGGCCAATTCTAGATAGGATGAGTGGTGTGAGATGTGAATGGAGATCCTTGAAGAGGTTTTGCGAGACTGAATAGATTCGGCCTTTCTAATCTAGGCAACTGGACTACCGTTATTTCCTACACTACTATCCCCTCCTTTCCTCTCTCTGATCATCTTTTAGTCAACCTTACCTCAGACTTTACCCCTCCAAAACATCAAGTCGATATTCAGTTTACATCATGAATAACACCCTTATCTGGAATAACCATATTTGCTCCGGCCTTGCTTCTAATTTTTTTTTTTCCTATCGAACTTGGAAGACATTATTGATTACTTGCACTCCTTTAATCTGCACTCAAGGGAAACTATATTAGCTCTTCACACCGGATATGGCTCCAACTAGATCGAGTTATGGCTTCTCCCAACTAACCCTCACTAAGGCTTTCCCAGCTAGCTTATATATGGACTCTAAGAAGATAGTACAAGCATAGGATGAGTATTCTGAGGGTAATATCCGCTCTTCTCTCATTTCTCTACTTAGGAACTGACCCAAATGACGGCTTAACCTATCTCAAATGACGACTTAACCTAAAACCCAACTTCACAAAGGCTTAACCTACTTGTGAAAGGCCCAACAATAAAATAAAACTAATTAACTTGGTTCGTAGAAATTATAATACACAGTGTA
>MU834164.1:0-48993 GCA_029204225.1 Diphasiastrum complanatum | reverse complement strand
TAATTATATGTCAAAGAATAATTATAGCCATTGTAGTATATCATGTAAATGTCAAAATTACTAGTTGTATGTAACTGTAAACAAACTCCTATGTAAAACAAGATAGACATTGTTTGAATGATTACCTGAGCATTCACCTAATCCTGGATAGTCATGGCATAGGTCCCATATACAATGGCATGTAGTGTAAACTCCCTCTCATGTAAGGGGCTCGCGAAATGTCATATGCTTTATATCCCCTTCCACAAAACTTCCAACTCATCAATAAGCGGGCTCAAGATACACATTCATGTTCTTAACCTTGCGTTGGCCAGAATTAAAAGTGCCAACATAATGTGTCCCTTCTTTGTACTCAACCAAGGAGGAATATTATAATTTTACCAAGCAAACAAGCCAAATGGACCACGTAGTTGCTTGTACACCAAAGGGGTTCACACCATCTATTGCAAGACCAAATCTCACATTTCTTGACTCATTGGCAAAGCTTGGATACTCTTTGTTGATGTGTTTCCATGCAGGTGAATCTGAAGGTACCCTCATCATCCCATCCGTAGAGGTATGGTGTGCATGCCAGTCCATAAGTTGTGCAAAAGATTTACAACAAAATAAACGTTGCAATCGTGGAATTACTGGAAAATGTCGTAAAACTTTGCACGGAATGGTTTGCCCCTTGCAAATCATCTCTATATTGAGGAGTATCACAAATGGGACATTTCTTGAGTGATTCGTACCTTCATCAATATAAAATACAATCTTTCGGACATGCATAATATTGCTTGTAGTCCATCCCGATGTTAGTCAACATCTTTCGTGCCTCATCTCTTGTCTCATGCATGACATTCCCTTCTGGGAGAATTTTGTTTTTCAATAGTCTGTACATGACAAAAGAAGTCATTGTAAAAAAAATATCACTCGATGTCCAAATTGTAAATTTTGTTTCAAAGCAAAAATGACAAGTAGATGAAAAAAAATTTACTCAAATAATGATGTGAGGCTTTGTTCACTCCATCTATATTTGGCTTGAAGATTTAACAGAAGTAGAGAAGTCGCCAAACGAGATGTCTTTGCTCCAAGATACAATGCGGTCTTTGATTCTTCTTGCAATTTTCTTTCTTCTTTAGACAAAAGTGCCTCCTCATCTTGTTCATTGTGTCTAGCTGCGATATTGTTCTCGTACATATCATCCAACATGTCTCGCATGACTTCAAATTTATTTTAAAGGGGTGTTCAAGTTTGTGGAATCCACGTGGAGTATCATGGAGGACTCATGTGCAACATCTAGGATAGGTGTGGTTGGGTGGTAAGAACGTTCTAGAGATTTGGAGACATGGATTGAATCACAAGGCATTGATGAACTAATTATATCATGCAAGGGGTCATTATCAACAAGAGCATCATCTAGGGCCAATGATGATCCAAAATCAATATTCATGTGAGTTATCCTATCAATAATATTCTCGATCTCTCTTGCAACTCTTTTTCTTAAAACCAACTTATGGTCCTTCTTTTGTAAAGTTGAAAATGTTAGATGCATCAGTTTCTCTCTCTCTCTCTCTCTCTCTCTCTCTCTCTCTCTCTCTCTCTCTCTCTCTCTCTCTCTCTCTCTCTCTCTCTCTCTCTCTCTCAAGCATGAAACATAAATTAATATATAACACAAACCGTAAGCCAGTAGCATGAAACACACACGCATGCAGACACACCCCCACCCACACCGACCCGAAACACACATGAAGAGGAAAACAGAGAGAACATTATAGAGTGCTAATCAAAACTCCCAAACCACACGATTATATCCTACTCGAGAATGTCACCACATGCTCCCTCCCTGCGGCATTTGGGCTTTTTTGTGGAACTCATCTTCCAACAAAAAACATTTGAACCACGTCTTTAACGGAAGAAAACAAGGGCTACACAACTTCCTAGAATTGGGAGTGTTGGTTACCTTTAACTCTTTCATGATATCTCTCTCTCTCTCTCTCTCTCTCTCTCTCTCTCTCTCTCTCTCTCTCTCTCTCTCTCTCTCTCTCTCTCTCTCTCTCTCTCTCTCTCTCTCTCTCTCTCTCTCTCTCTCTCTCTCTCTCTCTCTCTCTCTCTCTCTCTCTCTCTCTCTCTCTCTCTTGGACGTAAATGAGTTTATTATGGGTGATTGAATATGGAAATCAAGATTAACTACATCTAATCATTCTATTTGAATTTTCTCTGTTAGAAATAAGTGAGAGATTAACTTCATCTAATCATTCTATTTGGATTTTTCCTTTTAGAAGCAAGTGAGAGATTAACTTCATCTAAATATTCTATTTGGATTTTTCCTTTTAGAAGCAAGTGAGAGATTAACTTCAAAGTATCATGGCACTCATCCTATCGCTCAATATTTATTGGCCAAACTATACTTGATTAAAGCATTTCCGAAAAACACTTTAAAGAGTTTACCTCTCGTACTCTTGGATTCTCTGTGTGCACTCCATTGGCCCAAATATGATCGTTGACAATCCTCCTTGTCCGAATCCTAAGGCCTTTGCATTGTGTGCATGTACATGGTATCCTCTCATCATATTCTGATTGAAACTGGTCCAATAATCCAATTGCAGATTGCACAAATTCTTTCAGTGTCATTCAAGTGAAAATTGAAAATTTAACATGTGACGTATTGTAACATGTGACAAAAATTGACAAAATAGTCTTTGTACATTTAGTGCATTTTCAACCTTCATTTGCATTCCAAAACTTGTATAGGATGATCGAAAATCAAGCTTGCTTGGATCTACCTCTGGTACCATGTAAAAAATTTGATTTTAGGACCTTCAAAAGATCTACAAGTAAGAGAGTTTGCAGATATCTTGCTAGAACTTGGATTTTCCAATGCCACAAAACTAGCTTTTGATCTAGGCAAGTGTTCTTGTACACAAGATGCAATCACCCATCAAAGACAAGTCACAAAAGAAGATGTGAGTGAAAAAGGACTAAGGCATTTATTATCTTCATGAATTCACAAAATACAAGTTTTTGACTTGCTCTTAGCCTCCCTCTACAAGACAAGATGAGCTCCATAAATCTCTCTCTCAAAATTACTTACAATGAGCTCAAAGTTAGTCTACATATGGTGGAATAGCTCGAGGCTGGCTAAGCCTAATTTGGCACATACGAGTTGCCTCTCATCATGTCCTAACTTGCTACTTTACGTGTACCAATGTGTGTCCAATCAAAGCATACTTTCTACAACACCTGCAAGTGACCTAGAAATGTGATTGGTTGAGTATCTTGATAAAAGTTCTAGTCTAATGATGATAATGGACCTATTGAAACTAAGCTACTAATCACGCATGGGAACTAGCCCACACATGTAATTTTCACTTATTTACATGATTTTGAGGCCTAATCAAGCTAATATTTTGCATTTTAAATCATCAATGGATACATTTACATTGCATAGATGTGCATTAAATAGACTATACATTGCATTGAATACATCAATAGATACATTTGCAATCAATAGATGTGCATTCAATAGACTATATATTTGCATTCATGGATTAAAAATATATGCATTCAAAAATTTTGCAAGAATGATGTGACGCAAAAACATTATATTGATTGATTTAAAAACAAGTACATTGATGAGAGAATAAAGTCTCTCTTCCTACATTGCCTTCTACAAGGCCTTACATTTAATTTAAGAACCTCTACTCATCATCACTTCTTCCCTCCTCGCCTCTTTCATCTTGTAGGTGTACGTTGGTGTCCACATCTTCAAACTCCCCTTCGCTTTCATTCATGTACTCTTCCACATTTTCTTCCACATCACGAACACTTGAAGTTGTAGAGCCTCTCTACAAAATAGAATCAAAATTTAATTAAATTGAGATTAAACTTACTTGTAAATCACAAAGTAAACAATCACAAAACAATAAAAGTTAAGAGTTTACGATTGGAAACAATCCATGGGATTCCATAAAAGCCTTAAGGCCGGCATATCCATGATTGTAACCTTGCTTGTACTCCGCGGCGGTCATGTGTCTTCCAAAATCACTAAGCTACATTCAACAAATGAACATAGTTTAGCAATACAATATAGTTTAGCAATAAAAAAACATTAACAATCTCACTACAAAAATAGAATCATAGTAAAAAATATTGCACTTACAAATTGGGCCTCTAGATTGCCCCTTCCTCCCGATCCCAAGTGACTTTGGACATGTTTTAAAAGCTTCTCGGCGGCGGCCCTACGTTGTTGTTCATACTTTTGGGGATTGTTTTGCAACAATTCCCCTTTCACCTTCCTCCAATCCCTTTTAAAGCACCATCCAAGCTTCGTGGGATTCTTGGGATTCCTCACGGCTCTTCTCATCAATTGCCTTTTGTTCCGAATCCAAAGGCACATTGTATTCAAGGCCCAAGTCCTACTAAAAGCATTGGATTGAGGGAATTCAGAATACAAAGTCTCTATTATTTTATTTTTGTCTTCAAGCGATTGGGAGGACCAATAGATCATGTAATCTTTACCAAAATATAAAGCAACTAAATCACGCAAACGAGCATGAACTACATTGCTGCACGTATTTTTTATAACTCCACCACGTGGATTAAGATCAGAATACACACTACACAATTCTTGGAAAGGGGCATCTTCGGAAGCTCTTCTCTCGGATGATTCACCCGAAGAAGATAACACAAGATTTTTTATTCTATCTCTTTGTTGAGGAGATAGATTCTCAAACCACTCTTTATTATATTCTTCGGGCTCCTCACGAGCTCTTCTCCTAGATGGTCTCCCACTTGACCTTCCACTTGACCTACCACTTGAAGACATTGTATCAAAGAAAAACTTTAAAAGTTAGAAAGTAGTGGAGAATGGGAGTGAAAGAGTATTGAATACTTTTAGATTAGAAGAGTAAGCAATGAATATAAAGCAATAGATTAATAGTAAGCAAGAACAAAGAAGATCAATAGAGCAAGCAAAAGCAAGAGCAAGATCACTAGCAATGAAGAGCAACCAAAAGCAAGCAAGCAAGATCTATAGAGCTTAGAAGAGCAATAGCAAGCAAGGGCACTAAACACTAGATTAGAAAACCTATAAAACTTGAAAGCAAAAGAAGAGGAGCAAAAATGCTCGCGGAAATGCCATTTTATTGAGAGGGTCCCCCACATGGGCTTGCATGCTTCAAATGTCATTCAATATTCTCATAATCTTTTCTAGATTTTATGAGAATATTTTATTGTAGGATTTTACATAAAATATATTTTTTAATATGATGGAATGTAAAAAAATCAATTCAAAGATCATTATGGTAGTATTTAATTGTTAAAACTAGATTTATATTGTTATAAATTTTATTTTTCTTGAGATTTGACATACAAGAGATAAGAAATAGTACATATTATTATTAAACAAGTAATTTGACAAGTTTTTAAGATTTTATGACATAATATTATGTCAAATCAATGATGTCATAAAACATTTAGTTTATTAATAATCTAGGTGTCATAGATTTGATTTAATTTGATGACATAATTACATGGTCAAATAAATTTTTTTTTGCTTTTGTCATGTGGCCTCTTGAATGGCTGCATGGAGTCATTTAGATTCATGATCAAAAGCATTTATGTTATATTGAGGACCGTAGTGATATGTGACCTATATGATAAATCTTTCTGATTGTTGGTGTGTTAGCCTAAAGGGCAAATGCATATTGCTCGTCATGAGATACCATGGCACACTAGGCCAATCCAAAGAGATTTTACCTTGAGATCATCACTCATCTTACACAAGAGTTTAAACTGAGAGCTTCGAACATTGACTGCTATGTGGTCTTTAAGTTAGTTGAGATAGGCCTGCACGCACTATCTACTGATGTCTAACATTTGTCAGTATGAACCTCATTTTGATTGCCCGTCATGTGTTGCCCCACCCAAGCAATTTTCTTGATAGCAATGTTACTAGAATATTAGATTTGCATTAAGCATAAGTAGAGTATACATGGATTAGATGTTGGCATGTCTTTAACAAACTTTATTATATTTGTTCAGAACATACAGTCTCATAATGATTACTTATGATGTGGTATAGAGTAGCTGGCTACAGTGTGTATATGTCATCGACGATGTCATCATCATTAGATAGCGATTTATCTCATGATCGCAACAGCAGCTATATATTGTTATTGATATTGACATCAATTGCACTTTATTTGTTATTTGAATATGAGTGTATAATTTTTCTTGCAAATTTATTCTTACAATGACATTTGATTGGAATTATGAATTCTAGGGAAATTATCGTACCTCCACGTGATTTAGAGAAAGAAAAAAGGATTGAGCTCTATCACAGAAAAAAGGAGCAATCAAGACTAAAGTACAATGAACAACTATTGACTGGTTCATCCTCAAGCTCTTCCATTAGTCGACGTAGACCGCCTATTGATCCATCACATGTATGTATATTGATTTATGTCATAATTTTTTTACTTGTAATAGTAATGTAATCCGATTTGCTCTTTGGATATAGTATATTGCTCTTTGGAAAGCCGTTCGCTTTAATGTGTGTGAGGTGTAGGAGTTGTGAAGAGTCCATAAACTTTGGATCGACACAAAATCTATAGTGATGGTTTTTTGTGTCTAGATGCCCTATTGCTAGAAAGTCCTACATGAGGAGATTTTGATGTAAGCAACTCCTAGGGGTTTTGAGCACCCATTAGAGAGTTCAGATCTAATATTTAGGTCCATGTAGAGGTCACCACCTGGCGGATTTAAGTTCAATAGCATCTCTTCTCATTGATTGCATGACAAAAGACCAAAATTGTAAGTATTTCTCAAGCTAGTCAAGATTGGTGGAAACTAGGATACAGATTGGCATCAAAACTTCTCAAATCCAATTCAATTCTTAGTATTTGGGACCTAAAAGAGTCCAATAGGGATGTTTGGATCCAATTTTTATGTGTTTTGATTCAATTTTAGTGAGCTTTAATCTTTGTGATCTAGCAAGGTCTAATTTTCAAGGTGATTGGATTTTGGTGAAGATTGATTTTAATATTTGTGATCTAGATCTTTCTAAACTTTTGATTTTTATTCTAATTAGTTTTTTGAGGGTCACAAAATCAATTTCATTTCACACGTGTGTACTTTTAGTACAAGAACTTCGTCATCATGGCATTAATAGGAGCTTACCTATTTGAGGCAAGTGAAAGATTGAATTCATCTAACTATTCCATATGAAAGTGAGGATGCAATCCATCTTGGTTTTTGCAAGATCTTATTGATATAGTGAGTGGAATTGAGAAGAAGCCTCAAAATTTAAGAAGAGGTCAAGGATGGCCCTACAATGCATCAACATGAATGTATTTAATGAGCTCCTAAGGAAAATTGGAGCTTGTATCTCAATCAAGGAGGCCCGGGATACCTTGAAATTTATCTATGAATCCAAAAATACTTCCAAGGATTGTCACTTTGAGAAACCAAATCCTCCAAAGCTTTCAAAATAATGGAGAGAGTGCCCAAAATTGTGTGTTGAGGGTAAAATTTTATAATACGGAGCTTGCATGCATAGGAAACGCTATCAAGCCAAAGGAGATTGTCCAATTAGTGTTGAATGGTCTTAATGAGAATTTCTTTAACCTTGTCCAATCTTATACTATTAAAGGGGAGCTACCATCTATGGAGAATCTACAAGAAGACACTCACCAACCAATTAGGCAAAGGCAAAGGCAAAGGCAAGGAGAAGACACATTCCAAGAAGAAGGACAAATTCAAGGAGGAAGGTGATGGAGATTTATCACCATCATCAAGTGGAAGGAAGCATAAGTCAAAATTCAAGTGCTACTTTTGTGGCAAGAAGGGCCACTTTGCATCCAAATGCTTCAAGAAGAAAGATGCACAAGAAAAACAAGCAAACTTCAGCAAAGAAGAAGGTTATCATTCTTACAATGAGGAGTAGTCTCTAATGGTATCCAACTTCTTATCAATATGCCTCAAAGGTGAGGAGAAACCTTGGTGCATAGATAATGGGGCAAGCTCCCACATGTCAAGTCACAAAGAGTATTTCTCTCAACTCTTGTCTTTTGTTGGGTCCCAAAAGCTTATTTCATACATCAAATGATCTTCAATGCAAGATTGAGGGAGTAGGATCAATTCAAATGTGTCTTGGATCCACCAAAAAAGTTAAAGTTGCAGGTGTGTTGTATGTTTTTTACATTACAAGAAAGTTTGGACAAAGGCTTCTTTGTTAGATTTGATGCAAATGCTTGTTTTATTATGAAGAGTGGAAATGTTATAGCCATAGCGACAAGATTTGAGAGGTTTTTCAAGCTGGGTGCTTGTGTAAAAGCTAACCTTTATGAATTGATGGTCAAGGAGAAGACGCCACAAGTGAAGCCATGTTACAAGAGGTTACATCACTCCTATCACAATTTTATGGAGGTAATGTGCAAGGAGGATCCTACTCTTGGGCTATCTAGATCCTTTTCAAGATGTGGTAATACATGGAAGGCATGTGCTTTGGCTAAAGCACCTAAGTTGCCTTTCTCAAAATCTATCACAAAGCCATCAAAGTCCTTGAAATCTCTTCACTTAAGAGAGTGCACTTTGCAAGTGCAAGAAGCAATGGTCATTCTACTATCTGCGAATCTTTCATAGATGGTGTTAGTAGACATGATGTGACTTATCTATTATCTTCAGCGTTCATAATGATTTACATACTATGTAGATATGCCAAGACAACGAAGTTGAATGCTTTCCAATTTACATATTTTGATGATAAACTAACTTCATGTGATAACTATGATGCTTTGATGGAGTACAAAACTTTGATGTTTTGTGGTTTTCCATTTGATAGCATGTCATTAATGTATGTTTGGTATATCCATCTACTTGCTCTCGGATTTTATGCAAGTAAGATTGATAGCTTCATCCATGAGTTGCATGATTATATTTTTTCATATTTTGAGGCATTTTGTAAATTTGTTATAAGAATAAGTGAATATATTTTAAGGAAACTTATATCCATAATAAAGTGTTAAGCCTCATTGAATTTAAAATTAGCATTGAATACAAGATTAGAAAAATGATGCAAAATATTTATTATTCTAGCATGCATAGTCTTGGCAATCTTGGTATGCCTAATTGTTGTGATCTTGATAACATGCTAGATGTTTGTGAGGCAAGAAGGCCTTGGGGTTTTTCTCCAAGAAGAGTAGCTATTTTTAAGGAGAAGTACTTTGGGAACGAGGACCTTCTTGAAGCATGGAAAGAATCATTGGCAATGGTGCTAGGATGGTGGAATGCTCTTTATGGTATTTGGAAATGGATTTCCATCAAGGAGATCTTATCATGGTTGTGGTGATCTTGCATCATCTTCAGGTTTATTGGCTGGTTTTCTCACTAAATCCATGCAAAATGGTTGGACCATTATCTATTTTTTGTCATGTTTGTGAAAAATACAAAATATTAGCTTGATTAGGCCTCAAAGTCATGTGCATAAGTCAAAGCTTGTTAGTAGGCTTAGTTTCAATAGCTCCATTTTTCATCATTAGATTAGACCTTTTATCAAGATTCTATGTGTTAAGTCAACCAATCATATTTCTAGGTCTTTTGGAGGTGTTGTAGAAAGTATGCTATGATTGGACCAATTTTGGTAGTGGTAATGATGAGAGGCGACTCACACGTGTCAAATCAGGCTCAACCAGCTTTGAGCTACTCCACAATATGTATACTTGCTTTGAGCTCATTGTAAGCACTTTTGAGAGAGATTTATGGAGCTTGTCTTGTAGAGGGAGGTCAAGAGCAAGCCAGAGATCTAGTGTATTTTTTCACTTGTATTTTGGTGAATGCAAGAAGCTAATAAATGCTTTACTTTTTTCAATCACATCTACTTGTGTGACTTGCATTTGGTGGATTATTGTATCTTGTGTACAAGAGCTCTTGCCTAGATCAGAAGTTAGTTTTGTAGCATTGGAAAATCCAAGTTCTAGCAAGATATCTTTTGTAGTGTGCAAACTCTCTTGCTTGTAGACCTTTTGAAGGTTCTAAAACCAAAGCTTTTGCAATCTTGTACTTAGTAGCTCCTAAATCAATGTACCACCTATTCTCATTACTATCTTGCGAAGCTAAAGTTGACACAAATGCGTAGAATGATCACCTTCCTCATTCTCCACTAGATTCCTTGATTGCTTCACCTTTTCCTTCTTAATAATTCATCCAATCTTTAGCCCAATGACCTCCTTTTGGCAATAGAAGCATTTGACCTTTTTATTTTTTCCTAATGACTCGCCTTGGTCATCTTTGCCATTTGAGCGCTTTTTGTCCACTTTCTTGTATCGCCCTTTGCCTTTAGTCAACAATGTTTGCTCTTTTGATGATTTTTGACAAGATTTGTTTTTGTTATTCTTGTAATAGGATATTGTGCAAATTTTCAAATGTAGGTAACCTCTCCCTAGAGGCTATTCCACTCATGAAAGTTTGATATTCTTCTTGTATGAGTTCCACATCTCGAACACATTTTCTTAACATGAGTAAGAAAGACATCAATCTTCTACCATTTGTGTACAAGTCAACTTAGTAAACACGAGATACAAGAAGCATTCAAGGTCTCATGTTGTGTCTTGAGTGCTCTCCCATGCTTGCCTAGGTGTTGATACCTCTTTGATGCGAGTTATGATATGATCTTTTCACTAAGCTGAAAATGTAAGTGCTCATCTTGCACACTTTATAAAGGCATGAACATTGGCTTATGTCATCACCATCTTCACTCATGTGTGGTCATAGCTCTTTTTCAATTGAAGTATTTTTCATTTTTAACCTCCTTACACTATAGTTGAAATTTTCATCAAATTTACTTGCCTCTCTAAACACATATTTACCATTGTCGTTTCAAAATGCATCAAAACTTGCAAATTTTACCTTAAAAAAAGACATTGAAGTATTCTACTCTTACAATGGACATGTCATCCAACCTGCTAACGAAATGTTTATAGCCCAAATAGTTAAGAAAACACAATTGAAAGCACCCGACCGGATCAATCACCACAGCACAACGTCAAGTGCAACAAGAATACAGAATTACTCTCTTCAAACTGTATATTCCAGAACTACTAGTAAGTACAAAGATGAGTTCCTTAAAAACACTCAAAGGGCTCGTAAAAGAAAGATGACCCGATAACTCTAGAACTAAGTACACGTGGTCCCGTCGAAATAGGAGAGCACTGTATAAGTCGGTCATTGCTATTTTAACTCTCTCCCTCAATGATCAACGTCACTTTTTATTTTAGAGTATACTCTATTCATGGAACATACCTCCATGATAGCATTACAAGTAAAAGCTTTTTACGTAACTTGGTCTAAGCCAAGTTCAGCTCTAAAAGTTTCAAACTTTTCTTTACTTAAAGCTTTTGTAAATATATCAGCAACTTGTAACAACGTAGAACAATGTACAATACCAATGTCTTCAGATTGTAATTTTTCACACACAAAGTGATAATATACTTCAATATATTTTGTCCTTGCGTGAAAGATTGGACTTTTAGCCAATTGTATTCCGCTTTGACTATCACAGAAAATAATAGTGGGATTTTCCTGCTTCATGCCAATCTCACATAACAACTTACGTAGCCAAATAGCTTCTTGGGTAGCAGAACTCAATTCTTTATATTTGACTTCTGTGGAAGAAAGAGAAATAGTATCTTGCTTCTTGCTAGACCATGAAAAACAACCGCTACCAAAATTGAAGGTATAACCTGTTGTTGACTTTCTATCATCTATACTTCTAGCCCAATCAGCGTCAACATAACCTTGCAACTTAGGTAAAACACTTTGTCTTTTGTAGACTAGACCAAGGTTCGGTGTACCTTTCACATATCTCAAAATCCTTTTTGCAGCTTTCCAATGGTTCAAAGTGGGTGATGACATGAATTGGCTAATCAAACTTACAGCATAGCAGATATCAGGACGTGTAGTTAAAAGATATATTAAACTTCCAACTAGCTGACGAAATAGTGTAGTATCACCATGTGCACTATCATCAATACGAGATAATTTCTTACCAGCTTCGCAAGGGGTGATGGAAGGTTTGCACTCCGTCATGTGAAATCTCTCCAATATCTCGCCTACATACTTGTTTTGACATAACCTGATATCACTGCTAGTTTGCCATACTTCGACACCCAAGCAATAGTGCATAAGATCTAAATCTGTCATCTCAAATTGCTTGCACAAGTTGGCTTTGATAGAACGAGTAAGGTTCTCACCATTGCCAGTGATAATGATATCATCAACGTAAAGTACAATCAAGGCAATGTTGTCATCATGTATAAGAACATAAAGATTTTGATCTGAATTTGTTCTTACAAATCCATGTGAAAGAAAGTAACTATCAATGCGTCCATACCATGCGTGTGGCGCTTGTTTAAGGCCATAAAGTGCTTTGCGTAGTTTACATACTTTTTGTTCTTGCCCTTTTGCCATGAAGCCCTGTGGTTGGACCATGTAAACTTCTTCTTCTAAGTCACCATTCAAAAAAGTAGACTTCACATCCATTTGATGGATTTTCCACCCAAAATGAGATGCTAAGGCAATGAGAAGACGTAGCGTAGTCCACTTAGCCACTGGAGCAAATGTTTCTTCATAGTCAATTCCTTTGCTTTGCTCATAACTCTTCACTACTAGGCATGCCTTATACTTTGCTATTGTGTCATCCACATGAAACTTTGTTCTAAACACCCATTCCAAGTGGTAGATCAACTAACTCCCATGTATCATGTCTTTGGATGGATTCTATCTCTTCTTCCATTGCCCTTTGCCACTCTTTGTGATCTTTTGCCTCATCAAAGGTTGATGGCTCTCGACACTTCAAAATGTCAGTCATTAGGGCATAGTTCACATGATAATGATCGGGAGACTTCCTTTCTTGTGTTGATCTTCTCACTTCACTTTGTGTGCTAGATCCTGTTTGATTTAGCTTTGCGTCCTTCATGATCTTTTCATACCATTTTGGTATCTAAGATTCAGGTGATACACTACGTGGAGAGTACGTATCCCAAGGAGTGTCCAAGTAATGTCTCTTACTTCCAACCGGTTTCTCCTTCATTGCTCCTATTGGCAAGTACCTCCCCTTAGGCTCTTGAATAGGTGGTGTTCTTTCATATTCGCCCTCTCGACTTTCGTCTTCACGTGCATCATTTTGTGGAGCATCTTCATCATTTTCTTTCTCCAGAATTGTGGGAAGTCTCTTGATGCTTTCACCTTTTGCATGGTCTTCATCTTCATACCTATGCGTTTCATCAAAGATCACATCTTTGCTAATGTGAATCTTGTTCATTACAGGATCAAAACACCTGTAAGCTTTTGTTCTTTCATCATAACCGACGAAGATAGACTTGATTGCTTTGGCATCAAGTTTCTTTCGCTCCTCCTTTGGCACATGTACATAGGCCTTACATCCAATGACACGAAATTTGTCGATTTTTGGCTTTATTCTAGTAAATGCTTCTTCAGGAGTCACATTTGGAACCGCAGCTGTAGGGCTCCTGTTTTGCAAGAACGTTGCCGCACTGCATGCTTCCGACCAAAGTGAATCGGTCAAGCCTATTTGCTTCATCATGGAGCGTGCACTCTCCAAAATAGTTCTGTTTTTCCGTTCAGCTACACCATTACTATGCGGCGTGTGTGACTGTGTGAATTGTCTTTTAATGCCATGTTCTTTGCAAAATTCTTCAAAATCATCAGATTTATATTCACCCCCTCTATCAGATCTTAGCACTTTTATGCGTGCCTCTAGTTGGTTCTCTACCAAAGTTTTGAACTCCTTGAAGCGAGCAAAAGCGTCAAATTTCTTCTTCAAGAAATAAATCCATGTCCTTCTCGAGTAATCATCTATGAAAGTCATAAAATAATATGCTTTCCCCAATGACATGGTCTTCATTGGACCGCACAGGTCGCTGTGAATTAGTTCCAGCGGTTTCTTAGCTCTTGCATCTCCACCTTTCTTGAATGTCTCTCTGTGATGCTTTCCCATGATGCATCCTTCACATATTGCATGGTGAACATCCTACAATGCTGGTAACCCTATTACCATCTTCAGCTTCGCCATCAATCTCAAGCTCCCATAGTTCAAATGACCAAGTCTTCTGTGCCATAACTCGGATTGAGATGCTGTTGAGATGGCCAAACCATATTCACCTGGTTTTGCAGCATCCAATTTATAAAGGCCACAATTACTATCTCTATAACCCTTCGCCACCACTTTGTGGTTATGGTTCGTATCCTTCATAAGGCATCCATCCTTGACAAATTCAACTTTAAGATGTTGATTTGCCATTACACCAACAGAAAGCAAACTCTTTTTGAGTCCAAGAACATAAAGTACATTAGGGATATTTTTAATTTTGCCATCAGGAAATTGCACAGGTACATTGCCCACACCCTGTATCTGGCATTCTTCTCCATTGGCTTGAGTGACCTTATTCCCATCATGGATTGGTGAGAATTTTTCAAACCAATCACGTTTTCCGGTCATATGCCTTGTGGCGCCTGAATCTATGAACCATCTGGCACCATCATCAACTTGGGATGCCAATGCCGATGAGAAAACACTTGTCTCGTCATCTTCTCCATCATCTTCGGCAATGTTTCCTTGTTGAGTCACTTTTCCCGCCTTTATGTCTGCTTTCTTCTTATAACACTCACGTGCCCAATGGCCCAGTTTGTGGCAATAGTAACATTTTTCTTTCTTCTTCTTTTTCCCTTTTGAAGACGATTCTCCTTCGTCATCATCATCCTTGGATTTCTTAGGAATCCTTTTCCATCCTTTCTGCTTGTCTTTAGCAAGCAAGGCTTGATCCTCCTGTGGAGTTTGTCTTGACTTCACCACTTTGCGACGCTGCTCTTCTTGCAACATGATTCCGTGGAAGTCTTCAAAAATAGGCAACCTCTCCCTCGAAGCAATGCCACTCACAAACATCTGTAGCCCTTCCGAGACACCGCTCATTGTGGTATATACCAATTCAATATCTCTGATTGGTTCTCCAATTGCCACAAATTGATCTCTCAGCTCCTTTATTCTGGTGAAGAAGGATCCCACTGATTCATTTTCTTCCATCCTCATTATGTTCAATCTCGACTTCAAGAACATGGCTCGAGCTGGATTGCAAGTTTGAAATTGCATTCTAAGAGCTTCCCAAGCTCCCCTAGCCGTCGTGGCATCACTTATGTGAGTGATCACATGGTCTTTCACTGAAAGATTGATCAAGGATAATGCTCTCTGTGCCTTTTTATCAAAGGCCCTTATGTCACGTGAAGTGGTATTTGGTCGGACTTCAATACCTTGCATCGCTCAAAATTGCCTCATTGATGTTTGCCATCTCTGAACTGCTTAAAACTTCACCTGTAGGCTATAAAGTGTATGCTAGAGCCAATCGTGATGTCAAAAATCGATAATAATGACCTGTAGTTTTTAGCTTACCAGGCCACCGGCCGCTCTTTTGCCAAATTGAAAGCCAAACTGGCGTCGTTTTCCAAAATGCTTCACGTCACCAACTCCCAGCTTCCTACCCAGTAAAATGGTGAAATCACTTCTGGCGCACTTCGAACACTTTCTCCATGGCAATCACTCTGTTTTGGTGTACCGTACTTGCAAGTACAGTCAGGGTGCCCTTCGTTTGGAGGCTATAGCCTTTCGTTTGGTCAAAATAGGCTAAAGGAGACGAAAATAAGGGCAATTTGGGTTTTTGAACTGTTTCTTCAGTGTGAAGAAACTTCACCCTTCAAAGACTTAGGACCCAACAATTTTTTCAATTTGAAGATTTTTAATGAAGTTGCAATGCACTTTGCACTTCAGACCCCTTCAGACTTTTTCACTTCAATCCAACGGATCCTTCAAATCCAACGACCCACCCATTGTGAAATGACCATCGTTGATCTGTATGAATCAAGATCAGACGGCTGTCAACGCGTTTGTGCGTTGATCAAAGGCCCTCGAAGTACTGAACACTTCGGGCAGCTAGCTGGTGATCACGACTGAGCTTGCGACAGCTCCTGCGACCTCTCCTCCTTCTCTCTCTACCAACGATGGAGTTTTCTCACTCCTTCACGGGCTATGGCAACTCCTCATTAATCGCACTAGCTGCCTTCCTCCTCCACGGCCAGTCGCGGCCTTCCTACTGCAAAATCGCGCTACCAGGGTGCCCATTCACAGCCTCTCACAGCTTTGAAAACATCCTCCTACAAAGAGATATCTCTGATTTTGTCTCTTGAAACCCTAGCAATTTTGAAGAGAAGAATATATTGAGCTTTACTCAAGCTTTTCCTGAGCTTTCCTTTGCAGCTCCTAGCTGACTGAGGTCACCCTACTGTAGGTTATCTTCTGCTCCAAACCGCTCTTCAAACGGTATTCGATTGGATTCAAACCAATCACAAACGCCAAGCAACCCTCCAGAAGAATTTTTCAGCTTCAAACTTGCTTGTTTTTTTATTCAACCAACAATTATCTGTCTTTGAATCCTTTTTACAGTTTTGAGCCGTTCCACGAATCTCCACAGACTCGGTTTTGTGCTTCCTAGCCAACAAACCGTCGTGAATTTGTAGCTCTCTGTTCTTGTCTGGTGATTCCAGCCACCAAGGGCTCTGATACCAAGTTAAGAAAACACAATTGAAAGCACCCGACCGGATCAATCACCACAGCACAACGTCAAGTGCAACAAGAATACAGAATTACTCTCTTCAAACTGTATATTCCAGAACTACTAGTAAGTACAAAGATGAGTTCCTTAAAAACACTCAAAGGGCTCGTAAAAGAAAGATGGCCTGATAACTCTAGAACTAAGCACACGTGGTGCCGTCGAAATAGGAAAGCACTGTATAAGTCGATCATTGCTATTTTAACTCAAATTGCTCCTTATTTGGCGATAGAATGGCAAATGTGACGCATCTGTGCTCTTTCCTTCTAGGAACTAGAATGGTTGCACACATGGAGAAATTTGGCCTCAACAAAGTTCAATTATCCAGGATTAACTAAAGCAAAGGATAATAGTTCTTTCTAGGACTAAAACTTCAAAATGAAGGGAAGTGCCTTTGAAAATGAAATTAACCTTTGGGATCTCTTCAAGCACTAAAAGCTAAGTTTCTTTAAACCATTGAAGTGCATGTCTGACCTTTAATCTATGTTTTATTAACCTTTAAAACTTCAATTTTTGGAATTTCCTCAAAAGAAGCTTATGGCCATTGATCTCTATGGATCCAATAGTTCACATCAAAATTGAAGGACCCTGCCACATGTCATGTGACAATGGGACACGCCAATGCAAATTCATGGACCAAGGGGAGTCCACCCCTTTATACACAACAGAGGTCCCACTGTTTGAAGGTACAAACAATAGGTTTTGAGCTCATAGTGGCCACGCAGAGAGAGAGAGAGAGAGAGAGAGAGAGAGAGAGAGAGAGAGAGAGAGAGAGAGAGAGAGAGAGAGAGAGAGAGAGAGAGAGAGAGAGAGAGAGAGAGAGAGAGAGAGAGAGAGAGAGAGAGAGAGAGAGAGAGAGAGAGAGAGAGAGAGAGAGAGAGAGAGAGCAAGAAAACATCACAGTCCCTCTTGACAAGTCAAGACCAAACCCTTTGAACCCTTCAGTTTATAGCATAACAGGTTAAAACATAGTTGTATAAAGTCTTACAGTATAGAGTACCATAAAGCGAAGCAAGTTTTAGGACATCCAGCTGTTACCTACCACCATCCCACAAAACAAAACCGCATAATTTAGTTGCATGAGGAAACCAGGTGTCATAGTTGAGCATCAGTTATTATCCATGTCCAGAACAAGACTCACTACTTTATCAGATTTATTGCAATTTACAAATAATACATCCAATCTTCCCTATCATGTGTCTCATAATTCGCAAGACATTTTTCCCTTTTAACAAAACTATATCAGATCAGTATAAGAGCAAAAATAATGTATTAAGTTCACATTAAAAAAACCATGTAAGAAGCTATCTTTCAATATACAAATGGATAGAGAGGTGACTTTGGCCGAAGTGCAGGTACTAGGGCATATATGTGCCATGCTAGCCCCAAAGACATCCCATGCAGAGCGTTTGGGAGTCAGCACCTTAAGGCTTGGGCAAATCCATGCCATTCAAGCACGTCAAAATCACCCTCCAAATACATCCGTAGCTAACTCACAAGACTGCATTTAAGCTTCTTTTTTACAAAAAAATTGAGCCTTTAAAAAGGTTTAAAAAAACACACAGTCCTTGTAAGTGTCGATATATGCAATATAAGCACCTTATAGGATCAGTACTTCAAGAAGGCATTCACTTTACGTAGCGTTAGAAATCCCATATGTAAGCATGAACCATATTGCAGCATAGGGTGAGACTACCTTCCATGTTTGTGTAGCTTTATAAAGCTTCATACCCGAATGCGAGGAGAAGTCATTTATTGCGAGCTACCCATCTTCCTTTGTTTTGAGTAAAAAACCTGCTTACGTACGACCAATTTCAAACTGAAAGCATCGAGTTAATGGTAGCGCCATCTCATTCCAAAAAATTGTAGTCTTACAACGGTGTTATAATCAATCATATGTGACTCATAATCAAAGGCAAGTTCTAGAGTCTCCAATGTGAAAGAGTCAAAAACTTAGCAATGCCATTGTTCGAATAAAAGCACATCTGTGGAACAGTAGGTTGTTTATGCCATGCTCACGTTCAAAGCTATTACTATGCTCTCGGCTTCACCAAGCATCTTAAGGTTATGTTTATAAATGACTAAATGCATTCCAAGTATTGCAAGCAGATACACATCAAGTATGCTATCGCAACCCAACAGTGATTTAGAGACAAATTGAAATCATGTTGGGCAGCCAACTTCAATAAGTACATTGCTGAGACAGATGATATATCATAACTAGTATCACATGCTATTATCATTCAAAAAAATAGCTAGTAAAGAGGCAATCCATTGTTGAGACTGGATGATATATCATAGCTAGTATCATGTGCTACAATATTTCAGAAAAACAGCAAGTAAGGAGGCAATCCATCGCATTTCAGATGGCTTATTATTGAGCTAACCGCATGTAGCAATGCACTACTATCACATATCAATCAATTAAGCAACCACATAGTAATGGGAGCGCGGCCCACTGGCCACTCTGAGATCCACAGCCAGCCGCCCAATGTGCATGGTTCAAGCTCACGTATACATTATTAAACAGAAGTATTTCATGCCAGTTTGTTGTCAAGAGACAATAATCAACATGAAAGGATGCATGTCATACCTGTGAATACGTTCACAACACCACCTAAGATAGCGCCTTCTTGAAGAAGCTTCCAACAAGTATTTGAAAGCCATAACACAATACCAATCTATGATAATCACAACATCTTGTGAGTTTTACTTGCTACATAGTATGGCTAGCAGATGCATCCCTTCAAAAGCGAGTAGTCATAAAGCCAAACAATCAATAGCTTCTTACCGTTGCTTGAAGTATCCTTCACACAACTACTCTTCCAATGGTTTTCAAAGGTCTCCTCTCCTCCTCCTCCTCAGAGAGAGAGAGAGAGAGAGAGAGAGAGAGAGAGAGAGAGAGAGAGAGAGAGAGAAAGAGAGAACCCACCAACCGTACCCACAGTTAGCAAGGAATCTCAGGGGGCAGTTAGCAGCCTTGAGATGGAGTGCTAACTACCCACCAAGAGAAAAGCTGCATTTTCTGGTAGTGTAAACATTAGTCTAGGGAACATATTGTGTAAGAATATTTTGTTGATGATCCCGTATAGTCTTCCTTTCATAAAGCCATTTCTTTGAAACGCCATAACCATGTTGTTAACTTCACTAAGAAAAGTATTTTGATCGCTACAACAATAAATAACAGAAATGATCTGTGCAATGATAATTTTATAAGAGTTAAAGATCAGTTTATTGGATGCCAGGTGTGTGAACTAGAAAAAGGGAAACGGTAGTTTCTTTCTTTTATCAAACTTTTTCATATAAAAAATGTCTGACTCAGAATCAAAGGTAGTGCTATTCAAAAAATTTATCATATTGTCATTAGAGTCCTCATTTTTTATGGTCAAGTACTCCAGAGGATAAATCCACTTAGCATTATCAAGTGTACGAGGTTGTTCTTTATCTAGAAATAAATGCATATCCAGATTATCAATAAAACAGATGTCATCGATATACCGAAAGGTTTTTTTGAACGCCCGTAAGTATTCAATTTTTCCAAGTTTGGCAAGTCTTTTCATAAAATGCAATTCATATAATGACAGGTACTAATTACACCATGTAGGAGAACATGCAAAGCCCATAGGTATACCACAAACTTGTCTCCAAGCTTTGTTTTCTAGTCTCAAAAAGCAGTGGTCAATCAGTAAATCATTCCATTGGAAAAGCAGTAATTTGTCCATATGAGTCCATTTTTTAGTCGGTTTGTTTACCCACTTCCATTTACATTCCTCGTGGTCAGGTTTCCATTTATAGGCAGGATTTTTGTTCTTGTTAAACTTGAAAGCATACAAATTCATCTTACGCATAATAGTCTTAAGTCCATCTGGGCCACTAAGAGAGATGTTTTCATAACATTTAGAGATGTCGGTAGACCACATAGAAGTGATTTTATTTGGCACATTAAGAAAGAATTCAGTGGATGAATTGCACTAGCATAATAGGTTGGTCTCTGTGAAAGATTCAACGAGTTTCATCACATTTTGCAATATTTCCATATTTGGCATACTGAGGCCAAAACTTGTTTTAGACTTAGAGGTTGACTTTTCAAAGTTCATTAGTCTAAATTTCATTTGAATAAACACTTTTTGAAAGTGTGGGAAAGATAGAATGCAAGTTTGAGTATATTCAATTTGAATAAGTTGGGTACATTGAATCTAGACACAAAATTAATAGGGCTAGCATTTTGGTGGGAAATCCAAGTGGCAAATAGGGTTTAGACCTGCTATAAAAGGATTTAACTCGTGGAGAGAGTGATCTTCTCTCTTCTCTATTTCATTTCATGCTTATACATGGTTCTCTTGGGTTCTACTATCCATTGGTGCACTATCTTGGTGATTGCTTGCAATTCTATGTGTAGAATGATCTATATTTGCTATTTTTGGATCCACACGTGTGAAATACAGTAGCTTGCTGGTTTTGTACAGACAGCAATAGTACATAATCATTTCATTCAAGTTTAGAGGGAGTATACAACATCAAGGACCCCACAACAAAATGGAGTGGCTGAAAGGAAGAATAGGACTTTATGTGAAAGTGCTAAAGCTATGAGGTTAAGTGCTAATCTTGACAAACCATTTTGGGATCAAGCTTTGTTGTGTGCCAATTTCTTGTGCAATATGTGGCCGAGTG
This sequence comes from Diphasiastrum complanatum, assembly GCA_029204225.1. Classification (NCBI taxonomy): domain Eukaryota; kingdom Viridiplantae; phylum Streptophyta; class Lycopodiopsida; order Lycopodiales; family Lycopodiaceae; genus Diphasiastrum; species Diphasiastrum complanatum. Next base: position 27,667 of record MU834164.1, on the reverse strand, counting down.
CTATTTTGGATGGAAGGACACCTTTTGATATTCAAGAGGAGGCCGAGTGTCAACTTTCTAAGAACCTTTGGATGCACATGCTATGTCAACATTTCTCTTGATGATAGGACCAAGGAGGAGCTTCAAGAAGAGGTATTTTTGTTGGATATAGTGAGGTGAGTAAAGCCTACAAGGTTTACATTCCTTCTACTAACAAAGTGATTGTTGGTAGAGATGTCATTTTTTATGGGGGGAACATGTTTGGATGCATGTTGCATGCGTAATCAGTAGATTGATTAGTAGGTTTCTTGCATGAAGCTATTTTGAACTGTAATGTCAAATGCAAAATGACCACCACCCATGCCTTCATGCGAAATTGAGATAATTTGGGTGGCCTCGTGTGGAAGAATACATCTTCAAAGGATTCCATCTGATCCTCTTCAATATAATTGGCCGACAATCACCCGATAGGGTCTAGCTTTTAGAATCAACTTTCGTTGTTTTGCCTTGGTAAGGATTTGTCCGGTTGGCCCTGCATTAGATATTCCACTATGTCTGCGGCCCATTCAGGTACAATGTCAATGTAAAATAAGGCAGCATTTGGTAACTCATCATCAGGTTGCACATCTGTCTCCTTTGCCTTGATTCACGACACATGATTTGCCATATAATGTTTCTTTCCCTTGACGTTGAGGCTACATGACATTACCGTATGACTAAACATGATGGAAGGAAGCTTGTTAGGGCAGTGTCACAATAAGCGCTTTGTGATGAACACTCTCCACATTTTGTTGTGAGAAATGTAGCCTAAATTGTGTCACATATATAGTAGTATGTCGTGAAGCTTCTTTGAAGGTCGCATTGTGGCTTGAGGGAGAAGCTATTGCTCATGTCCATACATCGTGTCTAAGCTTAAGAACTTTGTAAAGCGCATAAAAAAGAGTTTTTTTTAAAATAAAAAGGAAAGGCTTAATATGGTGTGGGTTTAGGACCTTTTCTTGAAGTTTCGATTGTCCTGTGTTGTCACAAAGATGTATAGTGTAGCAGAGTATCTTAAAGTGAAGAACCATCCATGTGTGTGTGTGTGTGTGTGTGTGTGTGTGTGTGTGTGTGTGTGTGTGTGTGTGTGTGTGTGTGTGTGTGTGTGTGAGAGAGAGAGAGAGAGAGAGAGAGAGAGAGAGAGAGAGAGAGAGAGAGAGAGAGAGAGAGAGAGAGAGAGAGAGATGTTTTGGACAAATGCTTCTAATGTGTTATTTTCACTCTTGCTTTCATGATTTCCATTATTCCATGAGTCATGCTTTGCCATAGTTTGATGTCTCTTTCTTGCTTTTAGAGCAAATTATTGATGTTTTGGTGTATATAACCTTGTTCTACCTTCTATTGGTCTCTTGAAGGCAAACGAGTGGTGGAAGCTTTTAGGACTACTTAGTCTCCAATAGCAACAAATTTCTAATCTCTTATCCTTTTTCTTCCATGTTTAGCATGCATGAAGTGGTGTTAGATCTTTCGTGAAAAGTCCTTAAGCCATTACGTATGTCTGTTCTTCAATTCTAGGGGCCAAGAGAGCCTAGAAGAAGATTAGATAGAGCCTTAAAAGGGTGAAGGTGCACAAGAGAATTAATACATCAAAATTTTCAGAATTGTGGGTCTAAGTCTTGATAAAGTCCCAAAAAATATAAGTCTTAAAAAATACCCTTGTTTGCACGTGGGCAAGTATTTTTTGCTAGTGCTTAAAAAACATTCATAGAAAAACATTTATTTTGTTTTTCGTTATTTTGACAATCAATTTTGATTATTGGGATTTTTGCACTTTTAGTGTTTGGACTAGGTTAAGCATACTCATTAATTTTAATTACCAAAATAAGAGAATTTAAGCCAAAAGTGAAAAAAATGAATAGTGGAAGTATTCCACAAAAAATACAATTATTTCAGGTACTTGCTAATACTAAATTCTCCACTTTTCAAGGGTTTTAAAAAAGCAAATAGATCTTAGAATTTCTTGTGTTGCACTCTCACTGCTAGTATATTCAAAAAGTACTAGCGAATACTAATTTCTCCACTTTTCAAGGGAATTATGAGAAACCAAATGGATCTTAAGACTTCTTGTCTGGCACTCTCACTGCTAGTATCATCATAAAATACCCTCTCTCACACGTCTCACTACAAATATTTTTTAAACCCTTACAAGTGAGTAATTTGAAATATTTGCAGGTCATCATTTTAAATACTCTCATCAAGGGTATTTCAAATACTAGCAAGTGAGTACTACAAATACTTGCAAGTCTCTCAAATAATGGCCAACCTCAGAATAATCTCATTGTATCTAATAGTTGTTGATGTGGCAGTGACAAGCCTGAAATTATTTATTATGTTTAAACTATATTATTTGAGTAGTTTAGACATAAAATGTAGATGTCTTACACTTGCCAAGTAGTTTTCGTCTACTTGAGTAGCCTTGACAATCTTCTCTTCGCCTTACTCCCACGAAATCATTGGCAAATTGGACCGCTATGCAAAGAACCCTCAAGATCGTGATTGGAATTGCCTCTAGCTCTAGACTTCTAATCATGTAATCAAAAACTTGTTGCTTTGCATATGTTCCTTCCAATCAATCACTTCTGAATCCGGTCGCTGAATGGTTTTGCATTGTTATATACAAATTCCACCAGTGGAAGGTACTGTTCCCAATCAGACAGCCGATGGCCCACATATGCTCGAAGCATATCCTCCATCGTCTGATTGGTTCTTTCTGTTTGACCGTTTGATTCTGGATGATCTGTAGAACTCATACTTAAAGTTGTTTCCAACTTTTCAAATACTGCTTGCCAAAAATTCCCAGTGAATTTTGGGTCACGGTCACTAACAATATCGCAAGGCAGCCCGTATAGTCGAAAAAGCTTCTCAACAAACAGTTGAGCTAGTTCTGAAGCTTTAACATTAGTTTTCGTTGGGATAAATTGAGCAAACTTCGTAAGTCTATCAACAATGACCCAAACCGAATCGTGGCCCTTCCCTGTACGTGGAAGCCCGACCACAAAATCCATAGATATACTTTCTCACTTTCTTGTAGGAATATCTAAGGGATGTAATAGGCCACTAGCTTTTAGCCTTTATGCTTTATTTAACTGGCACTTAGTACATTTAAGTACACAGGCCTCTACCTGACTTTTCATCTTAGGCCACCAAAATTGCCTTTGAACTAAGTCAAGTGTTCTTTGTATACCCGGATGTCCTGCGCGTGGACTATCATGACACTCATGCAAGATTTGGGCCCTTATAGTGTCATTTTCCGGTATACACACCTTTCCTTTACAAAACAAAATCTTGTTTCGAATTAGAAAATCCGTTTCAGTCTTTCCCTTATTCGAGGAATCTAGCAAACCTTAATCGACCCCCGAAAGTACTTGTTGCCAATACTTTCCAAAAAAAGGATTGAACTCATATAGTCCTTGAAGAGATTGAAACAACTCCGGTTCTATAACAGTAAAGCACAACTGATTAGTAACCGGTAACCTTCTCAAAGCATCTGCTAGAGTATTTTGACTTCCTTTACAATAACATATAGAAAAGTCAAAGATTTGCATCAGCTCGGCCCATCTAACTTGCCTCCCCTTTAAATATGTAGCATCACAGAAATATAGAAGAGTCTGATGATCCGTCAAAACTTCAAATCTGGCTCCATACAAATAATGTCGTCAAATTTTCAAGGAATGAATACTTGCTAACAGTTCCTTCTCATAGGTACAATACCTAGATTGAGTAGGATTGAGTTTCTTGCTTTCATAAGCCACAGGATGTCCATCCTGCATCAAAACAGCTCCAATAGCATAATCACTGGCATCGGTCCTAACCACAAAAGCCTTATTAGGATCACCAATGATTAGTATTGGTGCTGAAGTGACACTTTTCTTAAGCAATTCAAAACAATTATTCATATCCTCCATCCACACCACTAGTGGACTCTTAGCCCTCCGACTTAGCCTCTTATAGCCTTTCAAGGCCTAGGTAAGCGGAAATGCCAATCAAGCAAATTGGGAAATATGCCAATGAAAAAATCCAACAAATTCCAAGAAAGACTTGATTTCTCGAACTGTGGTGAGAATTGGCCATTCAATAACCCTCTGGATACGATCGGGCTCAATCTTCACTCCTCATTCGGAAATTTTATGCCCCAAGTAAGACAATTCCTTAGCAAAAAAGTCACACTTAGAATCCTTGGCAAAGAGTTTTTCCCTTCTTAGGATGTCCAAGACAATCCTAAGATGATCTTTATATTCCGCAAAAGTCTTACTAAACACTAGGATATCATCTAAGAATACCATTACGAATTTTCCCAAATATGATCTGAACAAATCGCTCATTATCTGTTGGAAAGTTGCCAGTGCAGTGGTCAAACCAAAAGGCAACACCAAAAATTCGTAGTGACCAAAGCGAGTTCGAAACCCGGTTTTTGGTATATCTTCTGTCTTAATGCGTATCTGATGGTAGCCCGATCTTAGATCTATCTTGGTAAAGTACCCAGCACCACCAAGATAGTCTATTAAATCATCTGTCCGCGTTAGTGAATATTTATTCCTAACGGTTACCTTGTTCAATTTCTTATAGTCGACACAAAACCTTATGGTCCCATCCTTCTTGGCAACCAGAACCACTGGTGATGCCCAAGGAGACTTACTAGATTGTACCCACCCCTTTTTTAGATAATCATGTAATTGCTTACTTACCTCAGCCTCTTCCAATGCACTCATCCTATAAGGACGCTGTGCAATTGGAATTGCTCCAGGTATTAGGTCAATTTCATGATCAACTGTCCTTTCTGGTGGTAAACCTACAAGGTCTAAAAAAACATCATTGAATTCATGCCTAAGTTCAATTTCTATTCCTTTGCAACCAACCTTCGCCGACTTGCAAGTAGGATTGCCTTGATGTAGTGAAGCTACAAGTAAGGGTGGAGATTACTTCCCAGCCATTTTTCAAAAACTTGAAAAAAATAACCAAAAAAATCTCTTAAAACATTGAACATTTTTCCACCATCAAAAATGTTTTTTATATAGCTAAAGTTTTCACCATCCATCAATTAGGCCCATCCAAAGACAACTTGAATAAAGGTTTAGTTTGTTAAGACAAAACATGTGGGTTAGGCTAGCACATTGTAGTGGGGGCGCCAAAAAATATCCAAGTTATTTTTTTTGTCTGTCATTCTAATTTCTCTATCGGATAGTCTAAATTCATCACTCTATCAAACTTGTATTGGAACCACAAAAAATTTATATAATAGTTTAAAGTAAATGTTTTTAAATGATAGTGAAAAGATGTTGTAGAAGATTGTTAGTTACTAAACAATTTTTAAAGTATTTAAAAGCATTTTGATATTTACAATACCATGTATTATTTGAAAAGTAGTTTACATTTTTCACGATGTAAAAAAACATTTGTAAATTACATAATTTTCTATTATAACATGAGGTACTTGACCAAATGGATTGAAACCAAAGTAGTGAGGAAGGCTGACGCCAACTCCACGACACAATAATCTTTTTACCCATCAAAGGTTGTTATGCTAATTGAAATATACAATTTGTCATACTTAAAAGTGGTGAAAGATATTATGCAAATAATATTAATTGGCATGTGATATATTACTTGGCATGCCATGATATATATTCTTATGTTGAATAATGCTTCTTGGTTTCCAAGGAGAGGCTCGAACTTGAGACCAAAGAAACTTTGGATGTCAAGATAACCAATTGAGCCAACACCCTTAACTTTATGTTGAATAATGCTTCTTGGTTTCCAAGGGGAGGCTCGAACCTGAGACCAAAGAAACTTTGGATGTCAAGCTAACCAACTAAGCCAACCCTGTTGGTATGTTGAATAATGCTTCTTGGTTTCCAAGGGGAGGCTCGAACTTGAGACCAAAAAAACTTTGATATGTTGAATAATGGAAAGATATGCGTTTGAAATGGGTCAAAATTCCAAAACAAAATAGCCACTTAGTAATTTAATAATTTTTGTTTGAAAGAATGCTTTTTAAAATTAAAAAAATTAAGTTTTAATAAAAATAAATACAAAAACATGCATTTTGACAAAAAAAAAAAAAAAGTACATGTCAAAAAAAATTGAAATTTTAAATACAATTTAAAAAATTGAAATAGTCACCATTGGAACAAAATACAGACATTTCCGATTTTTTAATAATCTAAACTAGCTTTTTAAAAGTAATTCGTAGAATATATTCGATGCTAATTATGCTAGAATTTTACGAAAGTTTTTACCATTGAAATTTTTATTACTTTTTGAAGCTAAAAGTGCAATGAAGCTTCGTACATTAATTTCACAAAGATTACTAAAACATCTAGTTTTGGCGACTTTTACAATTTGGCAAGTTTTTTTAAAACCCAAACAAATTTCACATTCTTTGTTTGGCACAAGGGATAAAAATTGATCTGTTGAAAAAGAGTTGAAGATTCAATTGTCATCGTTGCAATTGTTAATTCTTCAGACGAGTTTGTGTTCTCAAAATTAACTACATTGAATTTTTTATCTTAAAAAAATCCATCTACCAATGTTGATCAAACTCGAAAAATTCCATCTATCAATGTTAATCAAACTCGTCAAAAAATTAGTATGCTACTTGAACGGTTGATCCCAAAATGTTCAATGCTATAAATGGATGAACTGAACAATGATCTTTTTGAGTGTTTTGCTCTTCCAAAATAGATGTTAGATGATACTACCACATGTGATAGCTTTTTGTTTATTCATGGCCAAAAAACAAGCTTATAAAATGCTAGGGCCCAATATAACAATGTTAACGTCAAAAAAGTCATCAATGTTTTTTGATTCATGCACAGAGTCCACTCCAATTCCACACCTCAATAATTCACTTGACATTTTTTTCATTATTTCATGAAAAATGCAAACAAAACAAAATCAACATATAGTTTAAACACTTGAAATAGATTCCTTGATTGGCAAACTTAGTAACAATGTCAAGTAAGAATGGCACATAGAAAATGCAATCCAATCTTACCTATCGGTGTCAGTGTGGGTGTGGGTGTGTGTGTGTGTACAAGATGATTGTGTCAAAGCTATAGATATAGGTTACTATATGTTAAAATTCAAATGTTTTTGGTTGAGCCTTAGCCTGGGAAAGCCTGTCTTTGTTTCCAAAGCACAGATGAAATAAACATTATAAAGCAAGTGACTAAAACTACCCACACCTTGGCACACAGTTGTGGGCTACCAAGACCATGATCTGCGAAAATAAAGCATGACATATACCAGCCCAATGAGAACCGGAACTTCAATCAGGGGACCAATGGTGGCTGCAAGGGCTTCTTTGGAGTCAATCCCAAAGCTTCCTATGGCTACAGCTATTGCAAGCTCAAAATTGTTGCTTGATGCTGTGAAGGACTGTGCCACCGAGTCACGGTAGGGGATTTTAAGCCAACGACACACCCCAACCGACGAGAAGAAAACGATTGCAAAGTAAAGCAGCAGCGGTACAGTAACCCTCACAACATTGCTGATGTCCTTCACAATTTCATGAGCTTGAATGGAAAACATGACAAAGATTGTGTAGAGCAATCCAAGTAATGCCCATGGCCCAATAAACGGAACAAATTTTGCTTCAAACCATTTTTTACCGAAAGCCCCTCGAAGAACATATCTGGTGATGATTCCAGCAGCCAAAGGTACTCCCAAAAACAGGAGGACACTTTTGGCAACAGCCCAAGTCCCAACATGTATTCCATGGCCTCGTGATAGCACCTTCAGATAGAACAGAGCAAATGGAGTGTAAAGAAGAATCTGCAGTACTGAATTGACAGCTACAAGGACAGCACAAAGCTCCTTATCTCCTTTTGCCAGGTCATTCCACACTAACACCATGGCGATGCATCGAGCAATGCCCACTAAAATCACACCAGTGCGATAATGAGGAAGATCTGGCAAGGTTGCCCATGCTAGACCAGTCATAAGGGCAGGGCCGACCAGCCAATTTAGAACCAAGCTTAACATCAGATTTCGAATCAGTCGGCCATTTCTGAACATCTTCCCCAAAACTTCGTACCGAACTTTGCAAAGAACAGGGTACATCATTATCCACAGACCAACAGCAATGGGCAGAGAAACAGAGCTGATATTTGCAACTTCAAAGGCCCTCTTGATCCCCTTGAAATAGTAGCCAAGAAGAATGGCCAAAATCATGTCTACAATGATCCAAACAAACAAGTATCGATCCAGGAACGACAAACCTTTGATGATTTTGCCTGCAAGTCAGTCAATACATGAGAAAAAAGAAGAAAACAGAATATTTGCCAAATAACGTTGAGATACAAGGATTGGCCAATAGATGGATGCCATACAGGGTAAATAAAGGATGAAACTAATGGCAACTTTTCCTATCACAATTAAGAGTGAAGAACAAGTAGATATTATGCATTGACAACATAGACAAGTGAATCAACAATCTACTTCAATTGGAACAAATCCGCTTTTACACTGTACATACCATTACTTTTTTCTGTCTCCAAGCCATTTTCAGGGAATACAACTTCACAAGCGATTTCCACGCCATTGTGCAAAACTATTGACACTGATGTTCCATCTCCAACAACCTGTAAGAACCTACATCATAATGTGGACTTGAAACCGAAATGAAGTTCTGATATAGCTAACAATAAGCTTTGAAGAAAGCCTGAAGCACAAAACACAAATCACGTAAAATCAATGCACAAAAAAAACAACTGTGCCTTAATCAAGCTTCACTTGTGATTCGCAAAATTCCATACAGAGTACAATTGCCACATGACTTCGACGCTGCATGCTGAATCCTGATTGACGTTGTGCATTCGTACATTTAATCTATATGTATGTTTGACTGACCACCAAATATGCTCTTGGAGAGCAGAGTTTTAATTGATGCTATTTGCAAGTAAAGAACCAGGTAGATAGCAACAAAAGCTAAGTACTTTAAGATCCATGGATGAGCGATCATGTATACTATCAAATAAAACACCGCAAGCGGTTATGCTATGAATCAGCGGCGCCATCGCAATAGAAACTGCTGAATTCAAGGGTGCTAGCATTGAGTTCTAACCAGAAATTCGCCTACACAAATGTGCGTGAAAAGACGAGTATAGGACTTTTAATGAGTGGCAAAATCCAGCACAGATTATACGAGTTATATCCTCGTAGATTTCCAAAAATGAATTCTCGAAATGACCATCAAGGGCAATTCATTTAAGGTGCCTGATGGACCGTGAAGTTATCAGTTCTAAGAAAGCACACTTCTCGACATGCAAATCTGTTGGAGAATGATAGCATCTACATCACGAATGTACAATTTTTTGACAAGTGCATATCTCACTAAAGAATGATCCAGGAGTTAATAAGTTAACCCTGCTTTGTTTCTAAGCTTCGTAGTTCTGATTTCCCGACGAGCATTTTAAGACTTTCAAGAAATTAAGCGAAGGGATTCAAGAAAAAAGGAAAAAAGACCAGATCTCCAACTTTGAGACAAATGAAATATGACTGCGTGCGGCGTAACCCATGATGTACGGAACCCTACGAACGAACAAGGTGAATCTTGCTTCACGGACCAAGCTTGAAGCTCGATGCTGCTATCTCAATCTAGCTGCCAAAATCGTCTGGCATCCGTTCAAGTGAGCAAGTCTCGCCATAAGTATGAAGAAGGCATTTGTGGCATAATGTTCTAGCAAAATGTGAAAAGATCTGGCTGTCGTACAAGGGAGCCCGCAGGCCAACACAGACGGGAGATCTCTAAAATTATCTGCCAGCCATGCCAAGGAAACTATGTAACAAACCTACAGAACAGTAAAAATCAGATCCTGGCTAGTCAAACTGAATTTCATACTAGAGATCATTAAATCATCTCAGAGATGGTAGACATTAATCGATATGTTACGATTCATAGCTCCACTCGTTAATAACAAGGTAGAAACGTTAGCTATGTCTCAATCGCAATATAGTTTCAATTCTGCTTGGTTAGTGGGAAGTTGCAACAGGTTGGTCAGTTAGTTACGTCTTGATCTTGACATGCATCTTGAACTCCGTTATAGTACTAAAGGCTTTCTGCAGATTCGATTACACCGCTTACATTGGATAAGTCTGCGATCTCTTTGAGAAGTTGCATACAGAATCATTTAAGCATTAGAAAGTAAATCCACACAAACTACTCCCAACTATACGAGAAAAGGATGAAGACAACATCGACCAAGCAATAATTTGGCAACGACTTGCCAAACAAACCTGCCTGCCTGCCATACCTGGGGACTACATGAGCACCGAACAGAAGAAATTTCCAGATCGCAACGGCCGGGCACCTCCGTGCTATCAAGCGAGGGTGGTCTGGAAAACCTGCAACGCAGGGCGCCATCTTCCCCATTGCTTAGCATGCTGATGGATCCCAAGAAGTCCTCATCTCTCAAAGCCTTGCAAACAACCTCCATCTCCACCTCTTCTTCCATCCTCACACTCTCTGCCACCCTTACGCTCTCCTCAACCATCTCACACCATCTCTAACTCTATCTCTCTCTCTCTCTCTCTCTCTCTCTCTCTCTCTCTCTCGCTCGCTCCTTTTCTCTGTCTCTCGAACGATCCATCCATCCATTCATCTTTCTCTGACTATTCTTATCAAAATATTTTGGCGGGGTTTACGAAAAATCAAACAAAATCTAATAGAGTAGCAAGCACGTCACGTCGGTTTCAGTACTCCAGCCACCTGGCAGGTTTTGGGGGCGCAGCAATCAGATTGGTCCACGTGCCAGTACAATATCCTCTTACATACATGATACTTAGTCTTTATGTATATATAGTCTATCGTATAGGTATAGTTAGACCGTATGCACCCGTGGGTATCTCTTAATACAAATACCTACACGTCACATACGCCTTCATATATACTTTGAGTGCATGGAAATAAATTCTTGTGCTCTATCTTTTTTCTTTTTTTTTCTAAATATTTTTCTTAAACAAAATGGATAGTATCTAATTCTTTTTTAATAACCTAAAAATCATTTTTAGGCCTAAAACTTAAGATGATGGATTGATATGAAACTAATAGTGACTCATAAGGGAAGTGGATGAGGTGGCCCAGTTAGGCTGCCGATGTGTTTAGTAAGTGGGTGGCACAATGCACTACTAGTTTTGGAGAAGCCTTAGATTGTATAAGTATATCCATAGGTGGAGCTCCCACTAAATTTGGTGATTGTAGCTGCATGCTACAGGCGTGAAATCTCTCTCTTGTTGAGCTTTCGGTGGTCCATAGCTTGGGGGCTAGATCTGTTTGATCTAGGCTTGGTTGGGTTTATTTGTCCACCATCTGATTTCCTTTGTTTCTATTGTTTTTCGAACAAAAAGCCTTTCCAACACTTTGCTTCCCATCTGCTAGGATTATGGCTCGATCCAACTTGTTGCCAATCTCTGAAGAGGATCCTAGTCTTTTCCCCTTTGAGGAAAAACCCAACCGATACTGGATATCACCCATGCTCAGTGAGTTTCAGTTCCGAACATGGCCGTCCCAAAATGAAGACCAACTGCTATAGAAGATCTCCCCTGAAATTGCCCTTTCCAACTTTTGACTTCCTGCTTGCGTCTGGTGGGCGTTGTCGCAAATGAAACTAACCCAAGTAACAGGCTAGCCATCCATCCTTTGCAAACATTGAGTCATTTTGTTGTCGTTCACGTGCGAGTACTTGAACTGCAAATCCGCCACACAGATTCTGGATATCGCCCATGCTCAGTGAGTTTCAGTTCCGAAGGTGGCCGTCCCAAAAGAAGGCCAACTGCTCCATAGAAGATCTCCCCTGAAATGGCCCTTTCCAACTTTTGACTTCCTGCTTGCGTCTGGTGGGCGTTGTCGCAAATGAAACTAACCCAAGAAACAGGCTAGCCATCCATCCTTTGCAAACATTGAGTTGTTTCGTTGTCGTTCACGTGTGAGTACTTGAACTGCAAATCCGCCCCACAGATTCCGTAGTCCTCTTTGTTTGATGGTATCAGCCTTCAAAAGAAAAGGTTCCTTCTCGAGCCATCAGCTCCTTGTATCACAAGCAATCATGCAAACCAGGCAAAGCACGAGTACTAAGACTCACCACGAATACGTACAAGTAAGACACTCAGGCAGGTTTACTAACAAGTAACAAAGACAAGGTCCCCTTTTGAGATGGTCCTGCCAACGGACCTTTGCCTGGCCACACCCATACAAATCGATCACAGAATCAGCCCACATAGGACATCCCTCCAACTATCCGTGCTTTCACCATTAAGCAGCACATTGCCTCAGTCACGCCCCACCACTTTTTGGTCGATAGCCCTTATAGCTAAACGATCGGCAGCTATCCCGCACCGGCAGCTAACCACCCGTGCTTTACATCCGAATTCGAGCAGCATCTCCGTATCAATGGTTAACCCGTACAGTTCGAATATGTCGCCCCGCACCCCACAAGGTACAGACCGTGCTTTCACCTCCCTAGGCAGCACTTTGCCTCATCCGTCCTACCTGCAGACAGCGCCAGGCCCGAACCGCGAGAACTGACCGTGCTTACACCTCAAGGGCAGCACCTTGACTCATCAAGTCCCCCGTTCTGCCGACCACCCCGACCGTGGACGCACCCGTGCTTACACTGTGGGCAGCACCTTGCACAACAGTTGTCTTGATGAACCCCAAACCGTGGCCATTTCCGTGAGATCCGCATAGCTGACCGGCCAGTCGGCTCTGATACCACATGTAGCGCATGCATCCCAAAGGGAGCCGGGAACCACGACTTAGCTTCCCAGCCATCAACTCTTGCCATCCAGAACCCACTTGACATACAAGCAGCCAACTCGCCAACAACGATCAGACTTAACCAACTTGAAGTTCCCAAAACCAACATTGAGATCCAACCTTGGGCCATGCCAGATCGGGGGTCCCGATGTGGGTGACTTCCCTCCAAGCAAGCCGCCCGACATGCATCAAACTTAACCAACTCGAAGCTTCGTTACAAACGAGTAACATTCATTCCAAGAAAGCGGTCTGACTTACATCAGACTTAACCAACTGAAAGCTTCGTCACGAGCGCTGGAAGCCAACCTGGCGCCACGCCAGACTGGACAGCCATAAACAGGTAACATCCACCCAAGCAAGCCATCCAACTCAGCCGACAGGTTAGAGCCCGTTCCCCAAGGGCTTAACCCATTCACGTTCATGCAAGGAACACTCATAACCACAAGCCGCGACAGATATGGAAACAACCAGTTCCTGGACCAAATGGTCCCGACAGCATACCGCTGGCGCCACAGACCGAATGGTCCCGACGGCATACCGCTGGCGTCCCGGGATACGACCCTCAGCTATGTGCCAAGTTAAAAATTTTGAAAGCGGCCTTACAACTGGTGCTTTTACCGAACACTGAAACCCAGAAGGTAATCAGAGTCAGTTTGAGGAAAATCCCACTTTATTGATAAATTTGAGAAGGTTACATTTCAAGTGTGTGACCGACCCTAATCTCCGGGGCGCTAGCATGCCAAGGCGAGAGCCATGACAACATTCCAGCAAGGGAGGCTGAGACTTGGTTGAAGCTCGCCCTGAGTCGCAACCCGCACTCCCCTATAGTATTGGTGTGATTCGGCACCCCCTCTCATACCAAGCACTCTACCCAAGCTGGTAAAGCACGTTTTTCTCTCTCTCTTTCTAGAAAGTCATTTTCTCTCTCTAGATTTTATTGATTCCCAGGCTTCCTTTAATCATGCCTAGATCGTGTGTGGTGATTGCACATCGATCTGAGCTCTCTGGACTTCGCTAGAACCGATCAAAGATTTTCAGCCATAGGAACTTGGCGCCGGCTGGATTCTGGTCACAGTGGCGCCGGGAGCAGCAGGGGCGCCAGCAGCGCCGGGGACATAGCTGGCACCGATGGCGCCGGAAATAAAGCTTGTAAAGGTAGCTTTACAACACCGTGAAAACCCAATTTTCTGCCTGCCCCTACCCGTGCCACGTGGTGCGATAACAGTGTGCTGGGGCCAAACCCAGGGCAGTGCCTTTAATGCTCAACGGCAGGGGGGAGGGGTAAAAGTGTGACTCACACCAAGGCCACATGGCATGGAGGAGGCAGGCCAAAATATTCTCCTTAGATTCTCTCCTGCCTTTGGAGGCAATAGATACCCTCCGGAGGTTGGAGGAGGTTGATAAAGTCAAGCTCAGGAGGCCGGAGGCAGCCTCCTTCCTACCTCCACAAATTTTCCCTCCATTTTCCTCCCTCCGAAGATGTCGGAGGTAGGCGATACCTCTAACATGTGGCTCACCCCCTCATTTCAGGAGGATGCCACCGGAGGCAACCTCCAACATGTGGCCCAGCCCTCACCATTAGTATTGGCCCCCCTTGTGTGTGAAATAGCCCTCATCATGTAAAGGAAAAATGTAAGATTGTCTACAAGTATATACAACTGAGGGTAGCTGGATGGCATGCGAATTGAAGAAGGCCGAAAGCTAGGTGAAGATGATAGAAGTGCAGGCAACGCCCAATGAATCTTGATCGCAATGGGATCCTCAAATAGAAAAATAAAGCTAACACAAAACCTTAGATTACCACCACTATGCTATTTCCGAATTTTACAAGCAGATCAGGAATTATCCAGAGATAATTCTCAGATGCTCGTGATCACAACCTATTTGCCTTCGCAACACCGCATTGAATCTTAGACAATTCATGATGTTGCTTCATCCAGTTGCGCTGTACAAGCAAGCATAATAAGAGGCTTGAACTCAATTAACATAAGACTTAATAACCCAATTTCCTCCAACCTGATAGAGCTATTTTTAATAAAAGGCTAGGCCTCGCCGTCCCACCTTTACAGAGACTTAGAAATTTTACAGCCATACATGCCTGAAGTGGATGCTGCTACATAATACTATAATGGCTGAGCTGCAGAAAAGCAAGTTCATTGCAAATGGAATTCACAAACTTCAAAACTTGGAGATAATACAAGAATACATCCCGAACTGGATGCTGCTGCAGAGAAGCAGTTAAATTGCAAATGATTTTCCCTCGTCTTAAGTAACAAATCGCATCAAAAGTTCTCATCAATACTACTTATGGTGGATAAAAGCTGCTGAGTCATCAGAATTCTGCAAAGCATGTTTTGAGGCAGTGCTTCCAAAATAATTTCAAGCCAACATTATTAAAACCCACAATCAAACAATGCAGTCAGTAAAACACTAGAATGAAAGTCAAGCTTCAAACCGATAGTATAATACCCAATTCAACAATTGGGAAGATTTTTCACAAGCACTAATGCAGTGGCATTGTGAGGGCAACCTGTTTGAGAGAGTCCATGGTTGGTGTAGCAGCAACATGAATGGCATTGGATTGATCAGGTGAGTGCTCTCCACATCCATCCAGAACCACCACTGCAAGCCTTTGGCCCTTCTTCTCAATCTTGGGACGAGGCAGCAGTTTCCATGAATCCATCTCACCTGCCATAGCCATCACTCACTCAAGCACGCATGCAACAAAACAGTCTAGTCTCTACTTATATACTGGAAATTACTAGAGATGGAAGGAAGTAGTACAATTGAAAAGGGAAAAGTTGAACCCATCACTCCATGCATCAGGAAGTGAGGCATGGAGAGTTGGACATGACAAAAATGAAAACTTTGCTTGGAAAAAAAAAAAAGTTTCAAATTAACCTTATAAAAAATCCAACATTTTAACATCACTCTTAAGCATGGTTAAGTAGCTTGACCCTGCTTAATGGCACGATAATTTTACACCCATGAACTTCGATGTTGGCCATCGTGCAACCCTTTACTGGTAGATTGATAGTATGTGGC
This sequence comes from Diphasiastrum complanatum, assembly GCA_029204225.1. NCBI lineage: Eukaryota > Viridiplantae > Streptophyta > Lycopodiopsida > Lycopodiales > Lycopodiaceae > Diphasiastrum > Diphasiastrum complanatum. Next base: position 11,850 of record MU834164.1, on the reverse strand, counting down.
AACACATACAAATAGTGACAGGCTTCAATTTCTACCAGGCCAATGGCTCTCCCGGCTTGTAGCAAGATCTGGCAACATCCTTCAAAAGCTAACGGGGACTTAATGGCCACAACATATGTTACACTCACCCACTTGGATGGTCACCACGTGTTCGAGTTGCCATGGGAAGATATTTAACGTACATGCACCCTCACGCTTGGATGGTCACCATGTGCTCAGCTGCTAGTTGGGAACATCTCAACGACTATTTGTTATATGGTCTATTGTTATTTTAGGACTTGAAAGTCTCGCGTGCCCTTGAAAGACATTGATTGAGGAAATGAGAAAAAGTAGCCACATACATGAACATCGTCATCAAACGTCCAAATTATATGGCAATATGTGTCACCTACCAATCCACCACCTGTACGTTGACAAGTGGCAATGAGTATAGCACTTGGTGTGTGACAAATATCATAAAAGGGGTGAAATTTTGAAATGAAAGCCGAATATGCTAGATAGTTTTAGAATTTGCTACTATAGATCTATTAGGTATGCTTTAAGGGACCTACAATATACTTTGGAGCCTTGCCTTGCGCAAACGCAAAACTACATTTTGGCAAAATGTATTTATATATGGATCTGATTTTTAGATTTACAGGTCTGAAAAATAGAACTTCAAAATGAAAATCAAAACTTCAAACACTTCATTTATGCAAAAAAAAACACTAGTTTTGATCACAACACATAGCTAGAATCATCTTTTTGCAAAAAAAAAGTTTGGTATGTAGAGGAAGAATTCCTCTCCATCCCACATATCTTTTTTGTTTTTTAACTTTTAAAAACTCAAAGACCATTTCAAAACTTCTCTAATATGATCAAAAATCAGCCCCTAAACAATTCTATAAGCATCACTACTTCTTCCAAAAAGAACTAAATTCATTGGGTACTTGAACTACAAGCTTCCTACCACTAGAAAAGCCAATAATCTTTCCCAAAAGAAAATTTAGTTGGTGATCTTAATAGAACATGAAGAAGATTAGAAAGGTTACCATCCTTTGTCTAGCTCTGATACCACTTTAACAAGTAAATGTGAGAATGTCCTCCAAATCCAACGTAGAACCTCCAAATGTCCTCCAAGAAACTTGCAAGCTCCAAGATGCTTTCCCAACTCCAAGCTAGGATGCTTCCACTTGCAAGTAAGGATCTGCAAGCCTCCAGGTATCTCTCCTCCATTTGCGTCCCTACTCTTTAAACACAAAGATATATAACAAGCCCATAGCATACTCAAGATCCAAACCCTACTTATGTCCCATACCATAAGCAAGATCCAAACCCTTAACATACTACACACAAGAAAGTACTCTACACACTAGTAGCCACACTAGAGCATAAGCAATACAAGCAAAAGATATCTCTCTCCCTCCAAATGGGCGCCCTACTCCCCTTATATAGTTGGCAATTGGCACCCTCCAATACACTATGGAGTTCCATGCATAACCAATGAGAAAAGAGAGGCCTAGAGGAGTTCAGGAGCCTTCATAGGCTTATGGAAGGTCATCAGACAACTTCCATAACTTATGATTCTTTGATTGCTATTCTTGTGGGACTTGAAACTCAATGGACCCTTTGGGAGGGCGCCCTCCCACTAGGACCCATTGCCCAAGTTGTGCAAGTATACTTTGGTCCAAGACCAATAAAGTGATATGGTTCAAGGTTGAGACGCAAGGTTTAGAAAAAAATAGTCATCCAATGACTTTCTAATACCTCTCTCGGTTCCATACCTCCATCCAAGGTATAGACACCTTACTACCATTATCCAAGGACACTTAATCTAAGACACCTACCCTTATTCCTAAGGGTATCCCTTATCCAATGGGTAATTTGTCGTTTAGCCCCCAACACTAAATGGACCTGTAGGAGTCCGAAGTACTGCCAGTTACATAGATATGTAACAGTAGTCCGCTTAGCCACGGGAGCAAATGTCTCTTCGTAGTCAATTCCTTTGTTTTGCTCATAGCCTGTTGTAAAGTTACGTTTACAAGCCTGACTTCCGGCATGGCTGAAAATCTTAGATCGGTTCTAGCGAAGTCCAGAGAGCTCAGATCGATGTGCAATCACCTCACACGATCTAGGCATGATTAAAGGAAGCTTGGGGATCAATAAATTCTAGAGAGAGAAAATGACTTTCTAGAGAGAAAATCCTAGAGAGAAAAAAACGTGCTTTACCACCCTGGGTAGAGTACTTGGTATGAGGGGAGGTCGCGAATCCCACCAATACTATAGGGGAGTGCGGGTTGCGGCTCACGGCGAGCTCCAACCAAGTCTCAGCCTCCCTTGCTGGAATGTTGTCCTGGCACTCGCCTTGGCATGCCAGCGCCCCGGAGACTAGGGTCGGTCACACACTTGAAATGTAACCTTCTCAGATTTATCAATAAAGTGGGATTTTCCTCAAACTAACTCTGATTACCTTCTGGGTTCAGTGTTCGGTAAAAGCACCAGTTGTAAGGCCGCTTCAAACTTTTTAATTTGGCACATAGCTGAGGGTCGTATCCCGGGACGCCAGCGGTATGCCGTCGAGACTATTCTGTCCGTGGCGCCAGCGGTATGCTGTTGGGACCATCTGGTCCAAGAACTGGTTGTCTCCATATCTGTCGTGGCTTGTGGTTTTGAGTGTTCCTTGCATGAATGTGAATGGGTTAAGCTCTTGGGGAACGGGCTCTAACATGTCGGCTGAGTTGGATGGCTTGCTTGGATAGAAGTTACTTGTTTATGGCCGTCCAGTCTAGCATGGCGCCAGGTTGGCTTCCACCGCTCGTGACGAAGCTTTCAGTTGGTTAAGTCTGATGTAAGTCAGACCACTTGCTTGGAATGGATGTTACTCGTTTGTAATGAAGCTTCGAGTTGGTTAAGTTTGATGTATGTCGGGCGGCTTGCTTGGAGGGAAGTCACCCACATCGGGACCCCCGATCTGGCATGGCCCAAGGTTGGATCTCAATGTTGGTTTTCGAACTTCCAGTTGGTTAAGTCTGATCGTTGTTGGCGAGTTCGCTGCTTGTATGTCAAGTGCATTTGGACGGCAAGAGTTGAAGGCTGGGAATCTAAGTCGTGGTTCCCGGCTCCCTTTGAGATGCCTGCGCTACATGTGGTATCAAAGCCGACTGGCCGGTCAGCTATGCGGATCTCACAAAAATGGCCACTATTTGGGGTTCATCAAGACAACTGTTGTGCAAGGTGCTGCCCACAGTGTAAGCACGGGTGCGTCCACGGTCGGGGTGGTCGGCAGAACGGGGGACTTGATGAGTCAAGGTGTTGCCCTTGAGGTGTAAGCACGGTCAGTTCTCGCGGTTCGGGCCTGGCGCTGTCTGCACGTAGGACGGATGAGGCAAATTGCTGTCTAGGTAGGTGAAAGCACGGTCTATACCTTGTGGGTGCAGGGCGACATATTCGAACTGTACGGGTTAACCATTGATACAGTGATGCTGCTCGAATTCGGGTGTAAAGCACGGGTGGTTAGCTGCCAGTGCGGGATAGCTGCCGAACGTTTAGCTATAAGGGCTATCGATCAAAAAGTGGTGGGACGTGACTGAGGCAATGTGCTGCTTAATGGTGAAAGCACGGATAGTTGGAGGGGTGTCCTATCTGGGCTGATCCTGTGATCAATCTGTATGGGCGCGGCCAGGCAAAGGTCCGTTGGCAGGACCATCTCAAAGGAGGACCTTGTCTTTGTTACCTGTTAGTAAACCTGCCTGAGTGTCTTGCTTGCATGTATTCGTGGTGAGTCTTAGTACTCGTGCTTTACCTGGTTTGCATGATTGCTAGGAGCTGATGGCTCGAGAAGGAACCTTTCTTTTGAAGGTTGATACCATCAAACAAAGAGGACTACAGAATCTATGGGACGGATTTGCAGTTCAAGTACTCGCACGTGAACGACAACGAAACGACTCAATGTTTGCAAAGGATGATGGCTATCATGTTTCTTGGGTTAGTTTCATTTGCGACAACGCCCACCAGACGCAAGCAGGAAGTCAAAAGTTGGAAAGGGCAATTTCAGGGGAGATCTTCTATGGAGCAGTTGGTTTTCACTTGGGATGGCCACCTTCTGAGCTGAAACTCACTGAGCATGGGTGATATCCAATGTCAGTTGGGTTTTTCCTCAAAGGGGAAAGACTAGGATCCTCTTCAGAGATTGGCAACAAGTTGGATCGAGCCATAATCCTAGCAGATGGGAAGCAAAGTGTTGGAAAGGCTTTGTGTCCAAAGAACTCTACTATAAGTCTGGTCAGCTGATTTTATAAGCAGGAGGGGAACTATCACACACACCTCTCTCTTGGGACAAATTTTGAATGAAAGTTGATCAAAACGGGGGCAAATTCAAGGTGACCTAGCCATACTCACACGAGGAGACTGGCGAACTTTGGACCTAATAAGTTGACAAGTTTTTGTTGCGGAATGGAAAGTTTGTTATAGGCTTTCTCTGGACAAACAATGATGAGGAAACATATGAGTACGCTGGCTTGTGTTACGTGTAAGGCAGCTGATCAATGAAAGAACTGTGAAAGTTGAGTCTTGCATGAGAGACTTGGTATTTCGAACGGACGCTAAGGGACAGTTCGTGTTTAGATCGGACTAGTGCAAACTCTGGGTGCATGTTTCTGATTCAAAGAGAGCTACTTGAAGCCAAGCTCGATGTACACTTCTTGTTTTGACTGTGAGGCAACTCACCAATGATGGAATTGTGAAAGTCAAGTTTTGCGCGACGGACATGGTGCTTCAAACAAACGCGAAGAGATAGTTCGGATGCGGATCAAACTGGTGCGACCCTTTGGCTTTCCATGAGGTGAATGGTTACATTTGGGCTGATTCAAAGAGCTACTTCAAGCTAAGTGAGAGGTGCATTGCGGAGTACTCAATCTTTGCCTACCTTAAAAAGCCAAGAAAGAAAAGTATCAAGATCGGGCTGGGACAAGGAGAGAAATCCAGACGCGAAAGCAACAAGGCACAAAGTGGACCATAAAGTGGGCAATCAAACGATAAATCCTTTGGCTCCCTGATACCTGTGCGAAATTGATCAAATCTGTAGCTCAGGGAGCTCAACACAAAGTACATCAAGGACAAATCAAGAGCTCAAAGGAGTTCCAAAGTCAAAATCAAAAGCGACAGGGGCGAACATTTCACATAAAGGCCTCTGTCACCAGCTAATAAGGTTCTTGGGTTTTACGAAAGTGATATAAAACCTACGCTTTTTCCAGACAAAGTGATATTTTCAAGTTAAGTAATTTTTCAGTACAAAGAGCTTAGCCTCCGACTTGTGGTATGCCAGCTTCAATGTTAATAAAAAGTGGCCAGTAAATTGAGTACTGTGCCAAGTAGATCAAATGTATAGTTACTTTTAATTGGGAGACACCTTTACTTTAATATGACATCTAATCAGGACATCAGATTTTATAAAGGTGGGGTGGATGTTCTAAAGTTATCTTTACAAGTCTTACTTCTGGCGCCATCGGCCCCAGTATTGTCCCCGGGGCCAGCAGCGCCCCTGCTGCTCCCGGCGCCACTGTGACTAGAATCCAGCCGCCGCCAAGTTCTTATGGCTGAAAATCTTTGATCGGTTCTAGCGAAATCCAGAGAGCTCAGATCTATGTGCAATCACCTCACACGATCTAGGCATGATTTAAGGAAGCCTGGAGAGAGAAAATGACTTTCTAGAGAGAGAAAATCCTAGAGAGAAAAAACGTGCTTTACAAGCTTGGTTAGAGTACTTGGTATGAGGGGAGGTGGCGAATCCCACCAATACTATAGGGGAGTGCGGGTTGCGACTCAGGGCGAGCTCCAACCAAGTCTCAGTCTCCCTTGCTGGAATGTTGTCCTGGCACTCGCCTTGGCATGCCAGCGCCCTGGAGACTAGGGTCGGTCACACACTTGAAATGTAACCTTCTCAGATTTATAAATAAAGTGAGATTTTTCTCAAACTAACTCTGATTACCTTCTGGGTTTCAGTGTTCGGTAAAAGCGCCAGTTGTAAGGCCGCTTCAAACTTTTTAATTTGGCACATAGCCGAGGGTCGTATCCCGGGACGCCAGCGGTATGCCGTCGGGACCATTCTGTCCGTGGCGCCATGGTATGCTGTCGGGACCATTTGGTCCAGGAACCGGTTGTCTCCATATCTGTCGCGGCTTGTGGTTCTGAGTGTTCCTTGCATGAACGTGAATGGATTAAGCTCTTGAGGAACGGGCTCTAACCTGTCGGCTGAGTTGGATGGCTTGCTTGGGTGGAAGTTACTTGTTTATGGCTGTCCAGTCTGGCATGGCGCCAGGTTGGCTTCCAGCGCTCGTGACGAAGCTTTCAGTTGGTTAAGTCTGATGTAAGTCAGACCACTTGCTTGGAATGGATGTTACTCATTTGTAATGAAGCTTCGAGTTGGTTAAGTTTGATGTATGTCGGGCGGCTTGCTTGGAGGGAAGTCACCCACATCGGGACCCCAATCTGGCAGGGCGCCAGGTTGCATCTCAATGTTGGTTTTCGAACTTCTAATTGGTTAAGTCCGATCTTTGTTGGCGAGTTGGCTGCTTGTATGTCAAGTGCTTTTGGACGGCAAAAGTTGAAGACTGAGAAGCTAAGTCGTGGTTCTCGGCTCCCTTTGGGATGCCTGCGCTACATGTGGTATCAGAGCCGACTGGCCGGTCAGCTATGCGGATCTCACGAAAATGGCCATTGTTTGGGATTCATCAAGACAACTGTTGTGCAATGTGTTGTCCATAGTGTAAGCACGGGTGCATCCACGGTCGGGGTGGTCGACAAAACGAGGAACTTGATGAGTCAAGGTGCTGCCCTTGAGGTGTAAGCACGGTCAGTTCTCGCGATTCGGACCTGGTGCTGTCTGCATGTAGGACAGATGAGGTAGAGTGCTGCCATGAGGTTGGTGTAAGCACGGTCTGTGCCTTGTGGGGTGCGGAGCGACATATTCGAACTGTACGGGTTAATCATTGATACAGAGATGCTGCTCGAATTCGGTTGTAAAGCATGGGTGGTTAGCTGCCGATGTGGGATAGCTGCCGATCGTTTAGCTATAAGGGCTATCGATCAAAAAGTGGTGGGACGTGACTGAGGCAATGTGCTGCTTAATGGTGAAAGCACGGATAGTTGGAGAGGTGTCCTATGTGGGCTGATTTTGTGATCAATCTGTATGGGCGCGGCCAGGCAAAGGTCCGTTGGCAGGACCATCTCAAAGGAGGACCTTGTCTTTGTTACCTATTAGTAAACCTGCCTGAGTGTCTTGCTTGCATGTATTCGTGGTGAGTCTTAGCACTCGTGCTTTACCTGGTTTGCATGATTGCTTGTGATACAAGGAGCTGATGGCTCGAGAAGGAACCTTTCTTTTGAAGGTTGATACCATCAAACAAAGAGGACTATAGAATCTGTGGGGCGGATTTGCAGCTCAAGTACTCGCACGTGAACGGCAACGAAACGACTCAATGTTTGCAAAGGATGGATGGCTAGCCTGTTTCTTGGGTTAGTTTCATTTGCGACAACGCCCACCAGACGCAAGTAGGAAGTCAAAAGTTGGAAAGGGCAATTTCAGGGGAGATCTTCTATGGAGCATTTGGTCTTCATTTGGGACGGCCAACTTTGGCGCCAGCATCATCCCCGACACCAACAGCATCCCTGCTGCTCCCGGCGCCAACGCCGTTGGCGCCACTGTGACCAGAACCCAGCCGGCGCCTAGTTCCTATGGCTGAAAATCTTTGATCGGTTCTAGCGAAGATCAGAGAGCTCAGATCAATGTGCAATCACCTCACACGATCTAGGCATGATTAAAGGAAGCCTGGAGAGAGAAAATGACTTTCTAGAGAGAGAAAATCCTAGAGAGAAAAAACGTGCTTTACAAGCTTGGTTAGAGTACTTGGTATGAGGGGAGGTGGCGAATCCCACCAATACTATAGGGGAGTGCGGGTTGCGACTCAGGGCGAGCTCCAACCAAGTCTCAGCCTCCCTTGCTGGAATGTTGTCCTGGCACTCGCCTTGGCATGCCAGCGCCCTGGAGACTAGGGTCGGTCACACACTTGAAATGTAAGCTTCTCAGATTTATGAATAAAGTGAGATTTTTCTCAAACTAACTCTGATTACCTTCTGGGTTTTAGTGTTCGGTAAAAGCGCCAGTTGTAAGGCCGCTTCAAACTTTTTAATTTGGCACATAGCTGAGGGTCGTACCCCTGGACGCCAGCTTGTGGTTCTGAGTGTTCTTTGCATGAACGTGAATGGGTTAAGCCCTTGGGGAACGGGCTTTAACCTGTCGGCTGAGTTGGATGGCTTGCTTGGGTGGATGTTACCTGTTTATGGCTGTCCAGTCTGGCGTGGCGCCAGGTTGGCTTCCAGCGCTCGTGACGAAGCTTTCAGTTGGTTAAGTCTGATGTAAGTCAGACCGCTTGCTTGGAATGGATGTTACTCGTTTGTAACGAAGCTTCGAGTTGGTTAAGTTTGATGCATGTCGGGCGGCTTGCTTGGAGGGAAGTCACCCACATCGGGACCCCCGATCTGGCATGGCGCCAGGTTGGATCTCAATGTTGGTTTCTGAACTTCCAGTTGGTTAAGTCCAATCATTGTTGGCGAGTTGGCTGCTTGTATGTCAAGTGGCTTTGGACGGCAAGAGTTGAAGGCTGGGAAGCTAAGTCGTGGTTCCCGGCTCCCTTTGGGATGTCTGCGCTACATAGCCCTTCACTACTAAATGTGCCTTATGTTTTGCTATCGTGTCATCCGCATGAAACTTTGTTCTAAACACCCATTTGTTGTCAATGGGTTTCTTTCCAAGTGGTAGATCAACTAAGTCCCACACGTACCATGTTTGTGGATAGACTACATCTCCTCTTCAATTGCCCTTTGCCACTCTTTGTGATGGCTCTCGACACTTTAAAATGTTACTCATTAGGGCATAGTTCACAAGATAGCGACCGAGAGTCGTCATTTCCCGCGTTGATCTTCTCACTTCTTCTTCCGTGCTAAATCCTAGTTGATTTAGCTTTGCGTCCTTCATGATATTTTCACACCATTTTGGCATCTTAGACTCAGATGATACACTTCGTGGAGAGTATGTGTCCCAAGGAGTGTCCAAGTAATGTGTCTTACTTCCAACTGGTTTCTCCTTTGCTGCTCCTATGGGCAAGTACCTTCCCTTAGGCTCTTGTATAGGTGTTGTCCTCTCATACTCACCCTCTCAAACTTCATCTTCGTTTGCATCAACCTGTAGAGCATTTTTTTCGTCTTCTTCTTCCAAGATTGTGAGAATTCTCTTGATGCTTTCATCACCTGCATGTTCTTTATCTTCATACCTATGCATCTCATCAGAGATTATATCTTTGCTTATGTTAATCGTGTTCATTACAAGATCATGTTCTAGAATCAGGCCCCTATCCTTTGAATGATTAATAATCGTGAATAATGATACCTTACTTTGCCTAATTTGGTGAAGTTTTGCTACATTTGTCTAGTTTTTTTTTTTTTGGCCTATTTTTTTGATTTCTTGTATTTTTATTATAATTCGATGTTAATGAATGGACTAGATGTTTGAATGCTAAGGTTGGCACATGAAAATTTTGGTATAAGAGCATTTGATCCTTTCCCCGTCAGATTTGGTGGATTTTGTCAAGTTTGGTAGAGTTTCTTTTTCTAGTTTTTCGAGCAAGTTTTGATTCAATTTTTGATCATTTAATCTTTATATTTTGTGTAGTTTCTTCTTGTAGATCAATAGATCTCTCTTTCAGCTTTTCGAGGTACTGAGATTTTCTCATTTGAAGCTATGATGGCCAAGTTATGGCCATTTTAGTGTTTTCTTTCCAATTTCAGTTAGTGAAAATTTTTACAGTCTATTTACTTTCATTTTTGGCTATAATTTTGGTTGAATCTTATGACTTCAATTCTATAGAATTGTAGGTCTCTGTCTTAGCTTGAATTTGAGTCAATTTGTAACCAATTTGATCAAAAATTGAAAAAGATATGACAATTCCTATGAAAGAGGTCTAACTTTAGTTTTGATAGAAGATTTGGGAGACAACCGACCCTAGTCTCCGGGGCGCTAGCATGCCAAGGCGAGAGCCAGGACAACATTCCAGCAAGGGAGGCTAAGACTTGCTTGGAGCTCACCCTGAGTCGCAACCCGCACTCCCCTATAGTATTGGTGTGATTCGGCACCCCCCCCTCATACCAAGCACTCTACCCAAGCTGGTAAAGCACGTTTTTCTCTCTCTAGGATTCTCTCTTTCTAGAAAGTCATTTTCTCTCTCTAGATTTTATTGATCCCCAGGCTTACTTTAATCATGCCTAGATCGTGTGAGGTGATTGCACATCGATCTGAGCTATCTGGACTCCGCTAGAACCGATCAAAGATTTTCAGCCATAGGAACTTGGCGTCGGCTGGATTTTGGTCACAGTGGCGCCGGCAGCAGCAGGGCCGTTGCTGGCGCCGGGGACATAGCTGGCGCCGGAAGTAAAGCTTGTAAAGGTAGCTTTACAACATCCACCCCACCTTTATAAAATCTGATGTCCTCATTAGATGTCAGATTAAAGTAAAGGTGTCTCCCAATTAAAATAGCTATACATTTAAGCTACTTGGCACAGTACTCAATTTACTGGCCACTTTTTATTAACATTGAAGCTGGCACACCACAAGTCGGAGGCTCAGCTCTTTGTATTGAAAAATTACATGACTTGAAAATATATTTTTGTCTGGGAAAAGCGTAGATTTGATATCGCTTTCGTAAAACCCGAGAACCTTATTAACTGGTGACAGAGGCCTTTCTTTGAAATGTTCGCCCCTGTCGCTTCTGACTTTCGACTTTGGAACTCCTTTGAGCTCCTGATTTGTCCTTGATGCACTTTGTGTTGAGCTCCCTGAGCTCCAGATTTGTTCAGTTCCGCATAGGTATCAAGGCTCCCTGAGCCGAAGGATTTATCGTTTGATTGCCCACTTTATGGTCCACTCCGTGCCTTGTTGCTTCTGCACCTTGATTTCTCTCCTTGTCCCAGCCTGATCTTGATACTTTTCCATCTTGGCTCTTTAAGGTAGGCAAAGATTGAGTACTCCGCAATGCACCTCTCACTTAGCTTGAAGTAGCTCTTTGAATCAGCCCAAATGTAACCATTGACCTCGTGGAAAGCCAAAGGGTCGCACCAGTTTGATCCGCATCCGAACTATCTCTTCGCGTTTGTTTGAAGCACCATGTCCGTCGCGCAAAACTTGACTTTCACAATTCCATCACTGGTCAGTTGCCTTCACGGTCAAAACAAGAAGTGTACATCGAGCTTGCTTCAAGTAGCTCTCTTTGAATCAGACACATGCATCCAGAGTTTGCACTAGTCCGATCTCAACGCGATCTGTTCCTTAGCGTCCGTTCGAAATACCAAGTCTCTCATGCAAGACTCAACTTTCACAGTTCCTTCATTGATCAGCTGCCTTACACGTAACACAAGCCAGCGTACTCATATGTTTCCTCATCATTGCTGGTCCAGAGAAAGCCTATAACAAACTTTCCTTTCCACAACAAAAACTTGTCAACTTATTAGGTCCAAAGTTCGCCAGTCTCCTCGTGTGAGTATGGCTAGGTCACCTTGAATTTGCCCCCGTTTTGATCACTTTCCATTCAAAATTTGCCCCAAGAGATAGGTGTGTGTGATAGTTCTCCTCCACTTATAAAATCAGCTGATCGGACTTAGAGTAGGGTTCTTCGGACAAAAAAAGCCTTTCCAACACTTTGCTTCCCATCTGCTAGGATTATGGCTCGATCCAACTTGTTGCCAATTCTCTGAAGAGGAGCCTAGTATTCCCCTTTGAGGAAAAACCCAACTGATACTGGATATCACCCATGCTCAGTGAGTTTC
>MU834163.1:0-48994 GCA_029204225.1 Diphasiastrum complanatum | reverse complement strand
TTGCATTGCCTCGAACAGGTGCTCATCCAGTGTCGATTATGCAACATATCTCTTAACCGTGAAAGATGCCAAAAAATTGTCCCTCACTACATAGTGTTAGGACATGTTATCTTGTGCTTTGGCATTGCCACCAATTGGGACAACATCAAGGTAGTAGTTATTAGCTTGTCCAAACCTGGAACCATATGTAAAATCCTATAGTTCATGGCGCATTACAATTATCGAAGATTTGTATTGTGGTTTGCTTAGTTATCCAAGCCAATCTATTAACTCACCATCACACTCAAGTGGATGCCACCAGCTATTAAAGCTTTCATAAGCTGAAATGGGCATTGGTATATGCTTCAATCCTTAGATCCCCAAATTGGACCATCGAATTTCATGTTCACACAAATGCTTCCAAATATTCCATCAGCCATTTCATAAATAAAACAATCACTCAGCTTTTTGTCTCCTATCTAGTCGCTCATCGTAAGAGCACTCCGTACTATCCAAGGCAATGGTCAACAAGCCGAATCATCTAATAAAATCTTATGCACAATCATTACGAAGATGGTCGAGGCCAGCCGCACGAATTGGGAACACAAACTTCAAGCAACTCTATGGCTTTTCGGACCACATACAATGCTAGTAGGGGCAAACACCCTTCCAGCTAGTATATGGTCAAGAAGCAATCATACTTGTCGAGTTCTTTATACCCAGTGTCAGGCTAGCAGTGGAGCATAGGTTGGATGGTGATCATTCTGTACAGAAGAGACTAGACAATCTCATGAAGATTCACGAGACCAGGTTCTTGTCCATACATGCTATGTTAGCCGAGAAGAACAGGAGGAAGGCATGGCATGATCTCCACTTGAGAAAAAACTACCTGGCCAAGGGGAAACTCTTCTTCCTATACAACACCAAAGCTCATAAAGGTAAGTTATGATTTAGTGGAGAAGGTCCCTATTGAGTAGTCGAGATATGACTTAATGGAGCAGTCCAATTAGAATATCTAGACAGATTTCTGTATGGAACCCTAATAAATGGAAGCCGCTTACGAAGATATTATGCACCCGACTATAGACCCATCTCTGAGTTTCAAATGTCATCTGATACTTCTAATATGCCAGATTAGAGGTGATGTATGTATGGCCTTGTAAATAAACCATATGAATACCATACCTACAATACTTAGGATAATTGGTAATACCTTAGAGATCTATAAAGATTCTTTTACTTCCCGAGCTGATCCCCATTCTGAGGCATTAGGACTTGGCAAGACTCCAAGAAATGCAACATGAGTAGCCAACTAAAGTATAGTGAGCGAACCATTCTAGTAATCTGGTGAATGTTTCTACCAATAGGCAAGCATTTCTACCAGTAGGCGAATGTTTCTGCTAATTGGTGAGCATTTTTCCTATTGGCAAGCATTTCCAAATCGATTGCTGAAGAGCATTCCAAACGAGTGCTTATCCTGAAGGTGAGATATTCCTTGAAAACGCTCGTCCGAGGGCCCCACTATTTAAACGACACAAACGCTCGCTTTTCCTCACTAAACACTCGTAGACTGTTGAACTCTTGAAGAAAATTGGATTGATTAGTAGAACGCGATCTAGGGCTCTTTTGATTGTGCACTCGGATTAGTTTTTAGCGCCTAGTTCTAACCTCAAAACCTCAGTTTTAGATAGAATTTTTACAAAACTTTTCACTCTTTTTTCAAAGTTCTCATTTTTTTAAATCTTATTTTCCTTGTTTTTTCGATGTTTCTACTTGTCTACCTATTTAAATCCTTGTTTTGATCACTCCAACTCTGCTCCCAACTCCCCTCACCTTTTTAATCCGTCACTTGATTGCAAATTAGCAATTTTCCACCCGACGCACGTTGTCCAAGTATTTTCAATTTTTGACAACTCCTTGTTTTAATCTTGTTTTCCTTGTTTTTTACTCTTTCTAACTATTTTGAATGAAACAAACCTTGTTTTTAAATTCACTCAGACCTTCATCTTAGGTCCCCTCACATTTTTAAAAAGAATTTTTACTAAAATTTAAAGTTTTTTCCCCACCGCGCACTGTGTCAGTTTTTTTCATCTTTTTCCTAAACACTTGCCCACTCATAAAACACTTGCCTTCACCCTCAGCGTACTCGCTTCTTTCCAAAACACTCGCCCATTGCAAAAATATTTGCCCACTGTCCAAACACTCGCCCATTGTAAAAATATTTTTAAAAACATTCGCCCACCAGCACTCCAAACACTCGCCTTCACAAAATAAAAAATTCCACACACACACACAATATAAAACTATTTTAGAGAGAGAATGTGTGAGGTGCCGTAAAAAATGTCATGCTTTTGCCGACAAAAAAGGTCACCCATTTGCAAAAGTAAAAGCTAAATAAGTTCTAAAAAAATGGTAAAAAGAACACAACCTTCAAAAATATATAAACACTTTTTGTGGGTAAGTGCCCATTGCCCGTCATCAACGGGCACAACCAACTAGTATATATATATATATATAAAGTTTTATGGTTTTGGACACATGCATGTGTGTGGGGGGTGAGGATGTATGGGATGGGCACCCATACATCCTCCTAAACTAACTAAAATTTTGAAATGCATGCACGGGGAGGAGGATGTATGCATCATGCCCCATGCATACACATCAATTCAAACTTCCCCCTCTCCCTCTCTCATGATCTTCCAAGATCGATCTCTCTTTCTCTCTCTCCCACGGGGCGCTGTCTATGTCTCGCTCTTTTCTTCTTTCTTTTCTCTCGATCCATCATCCCCAGCCATGGCAACGACCATGTTATCAGCGGAATCGTTCATATTAATATATGTTATGCACTTGTGGTTCTATCCCTATGATTTGACATTTCCAATCTATTTGACTAGCTTCAAATGCATTTGCTCTAATTCATGTTGACGATTAGCAACACTTTAAGTCTTTGTGGATTGCTTGGCGGGTCCCCCAAATTTGTCGGGTTGTCTCTCTCCAATTAACTAAACAAGATGTAAGCAAAACAAAAGAATGTAAAATTAAAGCAAACTAGTTTCTTTTGGTGCTTGAAAAAAAAATGACAAGGCCAACTTTTGTCGCAAGTCATCTCTATAAAATAAAAACATAGAATAGAAACAAAATAAACTAAACTATAACAATGAAAACTAAAGCAAATAAATTTCTATGATACTAAGTTATGAACAAAAAGTTACATATTTGCGATCACCAAACAACATACTATAATCAATGAACAATAGCAATCGCTAATTAAGAATACGACGCGGACATAAATAAAATTTGATGAGAATCCTACAAGCATTACAACTATGATGAACTCAAGAAAAGAGGGGTTCATTAACTCTATCTATTCTAATCTGATGTACCCATGACTACCCATGGAAACTTCCAAAAAGCTACCACATTAGGGCTGAGATTCCAGCCTTATACGACAGCGCCCAACACTCAATAATGGGGCAGGCCTAATAATGTAAAACCTTAACTAGTTTTTAAATGTGGTGTTCTAATGTGCTCCTTTGTTTATTCGTTTTGCAATTGGCACTAGTACCATGCCACACTTGGAAAGTTGGACCTTGAACGATGTGATTGCCCTTCTTAGTATCTTGATTGATTCTTGCTTCACATATATAGCAATTCTAAAACCTAATTATGAAACTAAAATCATGCCCAACTATCATAAACCAATCAGGTTATATAGTAAGCTTAGCCAACTTGCATTTAGACTATGATTTTGCTCTATGCCTTGCACATCTTGGCACACTATAAAAGTTGTTATAATAGATGGACTATATGTTCACAAATATCATCAAGAGGAACCATTACTCTCTTTTAAAAGACTTGATAGTTTAAGAGGCACAATGACTGTTGTCATTGCTGTTCTTAGCAGAGACTTCAATTTAAAAATCAGGCAGAACATGCAAGGGAAAGAAAATTCGCATAGGACATCCAGTAGAAAAACTTTCTTGTACTGTTACAATGTAATTGCTACAAGGTTTCAGAGCAAATGCCAATCTCAAACTGTAATGTGAACAATGACTTGGGCATACAGAACCTCGGCTACAACGTAATCTCTTTTTGTATGCAATGAGAACAACTATTTTCATAGATGAAGATTTGGAGAGAAACTATCATTCTATTTTGGAGGATTTAATCGCCTCATGATCGCATGACAAGAGATGGGGCAAACAAGCAAGCTTGCCTGGAAAGAAGGTCCAATGCATATCCCCAAAAAAGACCTCCTATACCATCCTGGCTCAGAAAGTTTTTAAGCAGAACAATGAGCAATGGTGATGCTTTCTGATTTAAGTATTTGGATAAAGAATAAATATCCTTGTTGGGAACTTATAATGTTTCAATTTGAAACGGCAGGGTAGGACAAGCTCTCCAATAAATTTGTACGGTACTTCAAAATTGCAAATGGGTGACATCCCCAATCTCTAGTTGTTCTCATGTCAGAACAAAGATACTCCTGTCTTAGCAATTATCAAGTTCGTAACCTTGATTACATGAAAATGTTTGCTCTATATCTATAATAAGCTCGTCTTGTGCATATCTCTGCAGACGTGGCAAGACTTTGAGACAATCTTGATTCTCACTTTGAATTTATGCGATCCATCCTCTGGAGTACAAAGGCAATCTGAGAGGAGAAAATCTTCAATATCATCCCTTTCCAGATACACAGGCCAAATTCTTCTCACAAGTAGTCTTGTAGCAGAAGTGATCAGATTTTGCATAGCTTTCTACAGTTAACTCATGAGCTCCCTGTAGCCAGTAGAGTAGCACCAGTGAAGAGGACAAAGTAGTATTGAACTCAAGTCACAGGTATCTCTTTTGGAAGACCAAGATGAAATCCTTTCAAGTAATTTAGTTGTAGACAAGTTCGTGAAAGTTGGACGTTGTATAGCTTGTCACATCTGAATCATGAGCTTCCAACAGCCAGGTCAAATAGGTAGCAATGGCAAAAGAAGGCTCAAATAACATTTAACTGAAGAAGCTAGCAGCATATTTGATGCCTTCAATTTCTTTCTCAGGGCTAACATCTCTTGACATTCATATGAGAATCTATGAATTCCCATCAAGAGCTTATCCAAACAGCCATCCTTTATTTCCTTTTGTTATCCGAGAAAAAAGGAAAATCAGCGAACGTAGTCTGACATGGCGTGGCACTTTGTAAAATGGTATATCAGGCAAAATTCAAGGCACAAGCATCGATGAGATACTCTTGAGACATAGAAGGCGATTGCTACATACATGTTTGCTCTTTTTTAGGACTTTCCAATAACTCATCTATCTTCTGAACAAGCTTTGAAGCTTTGGTCAAAAGCCCGGCTTCTTGAAACACATTTGCCATAGATTGATATATGCGGATATCTGGTTGAATACAAGCTTCCTCCAATTTCTTTAGCAAATTTTCCAGTTCCTCGGAATTACCGACCTGTGCATACACATTGATCATAATGCCAACAATCTTCCTATCCAATTTGCATCCAGAATTCTGAAATAAATGAAAGATGTTGATGGCATCAGTGAGTTGAGATGCTTTTGCATAGGCATTGATTAGACTGCTGTAAGTGACAATGTCAGGGAGAATCCCTGCAATTTTCATTTCCATCAACAGCTCATTGGCCATCTTCAATTTCCCTGCCTTACCGTACATGTCAATAAGCGTGTTATATATATGTCTATTTGGTTGACAGCCTGCTTGCTTTAGGCAAGTGTATGTCCTTGTGGCATCAGCAACCTTTCCCTCTTTGCTATACATGTCAATGATGATTCCATAGGCAACTATATTCTGCCGAAACCCCTTGCTCAGCATTTCCTCAAAGAGCTTCTCAGCTGCTGCATTCATGCCTGACTTCTTGAAGACATTGATCATTGAAGTGTATGTGAACTTCCCAACTGGACAATGAGATGCAATCATGTCGTGATAGACATGAATGGCAGCATCGGTAAGATTGATCTTCAAATAAGCATTGATAAGAGTGGCATAAGCATACTCATACTTGCCATGCCCCAATTTCTGCATGAGCTTTAATACTTCCAAGCCATTATCATAAAGCCCAGTGTCTACATACATCTTAATCATCATTGAGAAAATAATGGGATCTTTCAGGCAACCCATCATGCGAGCCTTCTCAAAAGCAAGACCTGCTTTACTTACCATTCCCGCTTTTGCAAAACTGTGAATAAGAGTATTATACGCAACATGATCAGGCTTGTAGCCTGCTGCAACCATTTGCTTGAAGGCGGATGCTGCCTCTTCTGGCTGCCCCAGCTTTCCAAGTAGATCAATATATATGCTATAAGCTACCCTGTCACATCGAATCCCTTTCTCTTTCATTTCCTTGAACAAGTCAAGTGCCTCGCAGACCTTTCCTGCCTTTTGTAACACACCCAACATAAGATTGTAAGAAAATGTATCTGGGAAAAAGCCAGCCTCTCTCATCTCTTTGAAGAGAAAGGCTGCTCTTTCACTGGAGCCAAGCTTGAAATTTGCAAGAATGATGAGGTTGTAACAATATGTGTCAAGTTTGCAACCCGTGTTTTGCATTTTTTTGAACCACTTCTCCACAAATTCAAGTCTTCCAGCATGCTTTGCTTCACTCATTATCTTGCAATAGGTCCTGGTTGATGGGGAGCAACCAACTGACAACATCTCATCCACAAACTTCTCAAGTGTTGCCCATTTCCTCTGAGGAATTAGGTGTTCAATAAGCACAATATTTAGAGCACAATCAGACCTAAACTTTGACTGATGCCTCAACCAATCAAAGAAAATTTTAGCCACTTCCTTATCATTGATCTTCTTGAAGACAGCAATAGCAGTTTGAGAAGATATCTTACCTGAAATTGAATTAAGCTTCTCAATGATTGCAGTTCTGTCTTTAACATTGCTAATAACAGACGTCACAGCATTTATAATATCAGCGCCACATGCATCAGTAGGAACGTTTTGCGAGATAGCTTCCTTTATCTGGACAGGAGCTTTTACTGCTGCATTGTCTAGTTCTGGAGTTTCAAGCTTCGAGATGCTCTGACCTAATATATTTCTGTTTGAAATTACGTGAAGAGGGCAGGAAGTCAACTGAAATTCGGCTGAAAATAGCTTGCTACTGATTAGTAAGCGAGGCTTCTGATTTGACCAACATAATGGAGAAAAACTAAAACCCATACGGCACATTCCCAGAGAAGGTGATGTTTTTGAAGCCATGCAAGTGATAGTATACCCACCCGATCTACTCATAGTAAACGGGTGACTTCTTTTACAATAATTTATTGTTCCTACTGACAGGAGAGAAGCCCACTTGTAGATGGCATGGCTTGCTGGCCACACCTTTAAGATAGAACTTATGGCGGCTTGAGAGACAGCCATTGACTAGGTACACCCCCTGCTGCCAAAAGCCCTTGTTCTATTGCCTGCTGCCATCTTGATCTAGCAGACATATTCCGGCATATCTAGTACAGTGTCGAAATTGACTGAAGATCCAGCAATGTAAAATGCCAGCACATTAAAAAAAAACCTAGAGAGCTAGGCAAATTTGGATTCCCCAAAAAAGTTAGATATCATACAATCATTTGCCATACTTTTTGTCTAGCAGTAAGATCGCTGCCACCAGAAAATTTTCTGAAAAGACTTCCCATAAACCTAATGCTCTTACTTTGTACCATGAATGGCTTATTGAAAATGCTCTTATTGGCATCATCCCTTTGCCCCATATATATCCGGCATGCTTAACCTTACGTCATCTGAATCGAAAAGACCTAAAATGGGAGCATAAACTGTAACTTGCCGCTGCAAAACATGTCCTCAAAAGCCCAACAATGCATACCTAATCAATCAGCATCCTCCAAATCAAAGCGCGGAATCTACTGTAAACATTGGCCAGTACAACTCTGCTGCATTGAAACACAACGCCTGCATCACGTTGACAGAATAAGGTGCATCGGAAGCCCACATAGCAAAACCAAAACCTGCTACTGCAACACCCCCAGCGAAGACAGCTCTATCTTCAGTTGTAAACCGTAACATATGCTCCAGTACCACGCTTGCACTTACTCCTCGAGCAAAGGGCAATAGAAAGGTGCGATGCTAGTATAGGAAGAGGGATGACAAGCAACAAACCTACCGAGGAGGCTGGCGAGGGAGAACAAAACGATGGCGAGTGGACATCGCCATGGAGAGAGGTGAGAAGCTAGAGTGAGAAGAAATCCTCTTTTCTCAAGTATTTCTGCACAAAAATGTTAGGAGGCATGCATGCTACCGAGTGCACCAGCTCCCAGCCAAATATGGGGAGTAATCCACCACAACACATCATTTGGTTTTAAAAGGAAGGAGAGAGAGAGAGAGAGAGAGAGAGAGAGAGAGAGAGAGAGAGAGAGATTAGGTGACAAATAATTGGACTAGATTGGATCAGACTAGATTTTTAGGTTTAGTTTATAAATTAAATGATTGTTCATGGGATGTTGAATAATTTGTTTTCAATTTATTGATTTGTAGAAAAGAGAGGATTTTTTGTTTTTGCATACATATTAAGACACAACATATACATCTTGGCAAAATGCCATTTACGGAGCTAGTCTCCTCAGATGTCACTACATAGTGGTCGGGATTCGAGCCTGCACCTTTCCAGTGGCAATCAACAACCCTACCCAGTGCGCCCCACTCTGATGGACAAGAGAGGATTTTTTGAAATGAAACGATGGTGAACGATATGTTTTTTTATTGATTCATTTATTAAGAAGACAAATGGTTCTTTGAGAAGAAAGAACATTCCAACTCAAATACATAAGGTCTGTTATTAATTTTAGGATGATGTATTTTTGAGATTTAATTTGGTGTATTGAAAAGTTTTACATTTACATTGCATTTCATTGAGTGATTTCTATTGACTTATGTCTATTGTATGTGGATTCTTAAGAAAGAAAGATTGTTAAATTGTTGTTGCCTTTGAAAAAAAAATTGTTTTGATCTTAAAACAAGATTAAATGAACATTTATAGCATCAAAGCAAGAAGATGTGTATGCTCATTGTTTGATAAATGTTTGTAAGAAAATTTAAATTTTAGTGACAACAATGTAGCAATGCAATCACTTAAATAAACATAAACAATCCTCTAAAATAAAAATCATATATCATGAAACAAAGATCTTTTGTATCTATAAAATATATATAGTGTTTTGTCTTTAAGAGGGGGTGAAAACAAAATCTCTTCTAAAAGTCACAACAAATCGATAAGATTTGTTGATGATTTTGAATTTGTTATGATTGATTATAAATGTGATTGTATATATTTTGTTCAACATGGTTGTAGTTGATTTTGTTTGAGAAGATTTGAAAATTGGAAGATGATTATGGTTCCATTGATTAGTAATGTTTTATATTGTACATAGAATGTGAGAAAGGAATTAGTCATGTTGATAATGTGTCCATCTTTTCTAACGACAATGATGTGAGTGTTTTTGTGTTGATTGGTAGGTGTAGTGCATAATGTATTGTTGCCAATATTGTAAACTGCTTTTCTTGTGTAAGCCATAAGTAATGCTTGTGGCAATGTGATATCTATTTATGGTAGTGCCTCATTAAACCTTGTACAATCAAAAGTAGTGTGAATGTTTTTGTTGTTCCAATTGCTCCTATGAGAAAAATATGGCTCTTTTCATTTGGATTGACTCTCTTTCTATGCATTATGTCATCATGAATTAATCTTTGTGCATTGTTTAGTGTTCTTAAGTTTGAATGATAATCTTTGGTATTTAATAGAGTGTATGTGAAGTCTTGCTCGGTGTTGTTGCTTTTTTGAGTTTGGAGTGATGCTTTATGAGGGAAATCGAGTGCTAAGTCATAATGCTCAATGTTTGAATCTACTGATGATGTCTTGGTTATTTTCGATATCGTTCCAATCGATGTTGATGTTTTGGTTTTTTTTGTAGTCGTAGTTAAATTTTGTTTTGTTTTGTGATATGATTTGTATGTTTTGGTAATAAGCATTGTGCCATGACTGGGTGTTGCTTTTTAGATTTTGTTTAGAATCAACAAATGGCAAATAGAAAAGTAGATGCTCTCTGTAATAGTTTTCTAGATCTTTGTGAATGTTGTAATTGACAAATCAAATAATTTGAGAAATTGCTCTCTTTTTTACTTGACTTCCATTGTCAACGTAATGTGCGACATGTTTTGGTAGCATTTTTTTTTTTTGACATGTAGTGATCATCTGAATCTTGCTTTAGAATGTAAAGATTAGGATCAGCCTTACTCTTTACCATTCCCCTTCGCTTGAAGTGTTCATCAATGCAAGAGTACCATGCCCGTGGTGCTTGCTTCTTGAGCTTACAAACAAGATGCTCTCTCCCTGGCTCAACAAATCCTTGAGGTTGTACTGGTTGGCTGAATCTGATGAATCCCCAAGATACTCGGACAGAGCAACTCAAGAGCACCTCTCACCTTAGACCGAGGAGGTCTCTGAAAAGATGAGACTAATGAAGACTGAGAGCCGAGAAATACTAGCTAGGAAAGACATGCAAGAACTGTGTAAGCCTCCTAGTGAATCCCGAAAGATGGAATGACCATGTAGGAACTAGTATTTCTAAGCAAATGTAATAAATGCAAGTAGACCCCTCTTAAAGAAAGTAGAGTGAGCCACCTTTTGATGGTGACCTCTAGTGGAGAGCATTATTCCACTTGTAATTTGTGAAATGTGGAAATTCCACTAGGATGCCACCTAAGGAGCTCTCTTGCTTATTTAAGAGACTCCCTCTTTGTGAAGAGGAGCTTTTTGTGTATTGTATCAACTCCATGCTGAAATGAGAAAAGCCTCCATGAGTTAGATGCATCCATTGAGCTCCTTGATCATGATGGTTTTCTTGAGTGATGCCCCTATGATCATGCCCTTCCATTCATATTGTGTGTGGTTGTGGATTTAGAGTGGATTAGTTTCCTTGCTTTCCTAGTTGTGGTTTAGATTTCATGGTTTCTTGTGGATTAATGTAGGAGCCAGCATTCAAGTAAACTAAATAGGCTAGAAATGTGGCATAAATCTTGCATATTCTCTAACATTCTAGTTCTTGATGTTCTTGGGATGTCCAAGAATCAAAAGAGTGGTTGGTTTCTTGATTCTTGGACTTCTAACATGCTGTAGATTAGCTTTTGTTTTTTGTTTTGTCAATTTATGCAAGTAAAGTAGTGTAGGATCTGATTTTAGTTCATTTTGCAGCAAAGTAGAAGTAGGAATCCATCGTTGTT
Source organism: Diphasiastrum complanatum (assembly GCA_029204225.1). Lineage (NCBI taxonomy): Eukaryota > Viridiplantae > Streptophyta > Lycopodiopsida > Lycopodiales > Lycopodiaceae > Diphasiastrum > Diphasiastrum complanatum. The sequence continues at coordinate 37,758 of MU834163.1, read as the reverse complement.
CAACTGAGCAGTAACGCAGATCATTTGTTGAACGCATTGGCTTGCATTTTGGTTGATTATGCATGTGCATTCAGTTCAAGAGTGACCCATCCGGATGTCTCTGACAGGCAGGATAATACTACAATGATTATCTGCCCCTTCTGCCTAATCTGGGCCTTAAAACAAGAAAGGTAATCTCAAGAAGTGCCCACACTCTCTGCTGATAGGCAGAAGAAGAAAGAAACAAAGAAGGACTAGTTAACAGATTCTATAGGCTCTGAAGATGTCAACATTTGGCACCGTTGTTGCTTGAACTCCACACCTCATAAACCCACACCTGCTGCAACAGTGTTCTTGAACAGATCCATAACAGTTCTGATCTGCAGTCTACCTTGCAAACGAACTACCCCTACCTGCAAAACGATCTGCAAGAAACAACAATCGCAGGCAAATAGACTTGCTTGCACCTGAACCTGCAAACCTACCAACAATTTACACTCCTTCAGCCGCCCTGCCACGTTCCATTTCTTTCATATCTCAGCCGACGCTTTCTTCATATCTCAACTGACGCTTTTTTTCAAATCTCAACCGACGCTTTTTTTTTCAAATCTCAACCGACGTTTTTTTTTCAAATCTCAACCGACGATTTTTTTCAAACTCAACTGACACTTTTTGTTTCAGATCTCGACCGACAGGTTTTCGATCAGATCTCGACCGACGTTTTCGATCAGATCTCGACCGACGGGTTTTCGATTAGATCTCAACCGACGAGTTCGCATCAGATCTCGACCGACGGGTTTTAGATCAGATCTCAACCAACGGATTCACGTCAGATCTCGACCGACAAATTTTTGATCAGATCTCGACCGACGGATTCATGTCAGATCTCAACCGACGGTTCTGGGTCCAATCTCGACCGACGAGATTCCTCGCCATCTCAACCCACCAACTCCATGCCAGACCACAGAAATTTCAAACGACACCTCTAATTGGCATTTCGACTGAACCACCATCTCCCCAAAGCCTTAGAGGCTTGAAAAAAAAAAAAAGGGCATAAACACCAAAAAAAATTCAAAAAGTAAAACTCATACCACTAGAAAGCAATTTTCATACTGAGTCTCCACCTTCACTTCCATCAACACCCTAAAAAATCCAAAGACACCAAAAACCCTAAAAACTCCAAAAACACCAAAAACACATACCCAACACAAAAACGACACAATAGACCCAATGGCAGACAATACAGATTCTGAAATCTCTGAAGATTATTCATACGACATCAGGTCCCCTGTAGCTAAACAAATCAGACGTCATAGGTTCTACCGAATGCGGGCCCAACTACACGAGCCATCCACAAACCCATTCGAGGGACAAGAACTTGATAGAGATGAGTCCTCACATGCACGACCCCAATTTTATGGTGCTGAGCCCTCACAGGCTAGAACCAACCTTAATGGAGTCTCTGCTACCCACAATGCTCATCATGAGCGAGCTTAAATCAAATGACGAATATATGAGCCTCAAATTAGCTATGTCTGATGCCATCAAAGAGGAAGACGAAGGATCAGATGTTGACGAATCCAGAGAAAGACGAGCACTACGTGCTCCTGTCAATGAGTCTAAGTCGATTGAGGATACCCGAGATCAGCTTTGGAAATCCCAGTTGGACTTGCTTGATAAGCAACACCAACTTCAAATGGAGAAACTCACCAATGAGTTTCAAACTACCCTGAAGTCTATCCAAAGCAGTATGCCTGGTCAGCCAAACACTGTACAGGTACCTTATAGACGAAAACCAATATGGTGCCCACACTGCCAGGCTACGCATCCTATTGATGCTTGTCCTTCATATCAGCCTATTCATGCACATATAGTTCAACAATATGATGAACAACCATCACAGTCTAGACATTCCTTGTCCTATTCCGAATATTCATCTGAAAGTCCAGAACCACTAGCCATACAAGATGGCTATGCTGTTATACAAGGGCCATTGCACACCAGATGTTTCATCTGTGGTGAAACTGGCCACTTCATGGTTGATTGTCCAGTCAAGACCAAGTACCATGCTGAGTGTCCTGACTGTATCAGAAAACATAGTTTCAAAGACTGTCCAAAACAACCAACTAAGATCCTACATGCCCGTCACGTCAGTTATGAATCACAATAGGATCTTCATGACAACAACATGAGCACTATAGCAACCTCCCGCTCAACCTGCTGCTCACTCGAGAAGTTTCTAGCATACTTCTACAATACCACACAATACACCAGCTCCATAATGAAAAAAGACAATATGAAATGAGTCCTTGTCGAAGGAAAGCGAAACTGATATTCTGTCATCTGCTTCAATGTCCAACCAAGAGCAACCTCCACAAACAATTGACAGTTTTTCTCCACTTCTGCAACCTCACATCTATTTGTCTTTCCACATGCTGATAAGATTTCCAATGTGCCAATACACAATAGATCTAGGATTCAGAAATCCAGATCGAGATTTGGTTCTGAATCTCGTGCTAAGAGAGGTTCTCGGGACATAGTACCTCAACCATACCTGCATCTCAAGCTATATCTTACAACATCTGCTATCCATGATGGTAGATTTTAGCGTCACACACCCTGACTTATTTTGACAAGGGCATGTCAAAGTAGGTCACACATTACTCTACAAAACAACTGAAATATTGCAACTATCAAGGTACATTATCAATGTTGATGAATGCAAGTTTTGTTCGACAAGTGCTATATAGTTCTCACTCTCTGTAACGTTTGTTTATTTCCTTGTTTCTTTTCACCTATTTTGTGTGATTGATTTTTGCTTGAGGAATAGCTATTGCACGAGAGTCTTCTATAGAGCACCTCTAGAACACATTTTTATTCATCTATCCATCTTCAGATTCCCTTGTACAACAGTTTAGGGTTTTTGAGACATATGAGAAATCCATGTCAAATTAGAGTTGATTTCTGCATCTCATTGCCATATTATTCTTTGAGTCAACTACAACAAGATCGAAACAAATTTAGTTAAAATTTGTTCAATCTTTAGTCCAGTCGCATGTTCAACGAGTTTCAACTACGCGTTCCACACGCTGATCCAATCTTGAGCATGAACAGTCACCAAGAACAACATCCCCACCAACAAATTTTTTGGGGGGGAGAGAGTGAATTTGCTTGGATCCACTGGAGCAGTTGCGCTGCCAGCAACAACATCAGCAAGATTGACAACCAAGGTCACAAGTCTAATATGAAAAAGACAAGGCTAAAGAAGGCAGATGGGTAATCCAAAGAGACTCAATCAGAATAAGTACCCCAGTCACGACGAAAATCCATCAGAAAGGAAAACACAAGCATTGGGAAATTGGTGTCCTTCTTCAACCAACCTCTCGTCATATATCTGCATCCATTCTCATGCCTATCGCCCACACCATCTACCATTGTCACTACCACCCTTCCTTCCATCTGTTTGTTTATCATCAGTTTACTGTTCTTCTGAGAAATCCCTAGCTTTTATAGCCCTACTGAAGCAGTTGAAAGATCATTGCAAGTGTCTTGCGGAGACTAACTGCCACCTATAATGGATGATCAGCCAAAATAAGACCTACAAAATTAGGCGAAGCAACTAGAAGACATCAGAAATTAAGCAAAGAAGCTAAGGAGAAAAGGACGAAAACTTAAGCAACAGATGAGTCAGATCAATTTTGATCAAAAGAAACTCTTTGGAACAATGATAGTTGAATTCCCTCCTACGAAGCCCAAAGAGATCCAAAAGTAACGGATCAAAAGAAAGAGCTGCAGAAAAGAAAGATGGAGACAACCGTGAACTTGCAAAATAAAGCAAGCTCCTCACTCAGCAAGTGGTGGTCAAAGCTTGACATTGCAAGGGTCCAAGGCTGCAACTGTAGAACTATTAGTTCCTTCACCCTACCACCAAGCCTTCATCATGTCTCCTTACCGTTACCAAACCGTCCATCCAAAACTGTTCCTACCACCAATTTTTGTTGAATCCATCCCCTTGAGACTGATAATCAAAGTTTGTGCAACCTGTAGATCAAAGGTTTTCCTTGAGACTAGAATTTCAATTGAGAGAAGAATCACGGAAACACCCAGAGGCAAATGGAGGATATAGACCTCCCAGGAGATAGAATCTACCAAGAAACCAAAGATGAAACTGTCAATGGCAGATACAAGTGACAAAACAAAGAGACACATGGAAAGCACTCGAGCATGCAAGTTGTGAAGCTGTTGAGAGCCCTCCAATTTTGAGAAGCATCACAACCAAATACTCTCAAATGAAAAATATTAGGTTTCTATCCAGTAAAGGCTTCATGAGGTGTCTTACCTTCCACAGATTTCGTAGATCTGGGATGTGCGTAGCTGTGCTACAAGCTTTTGCCCAAAAGGTGTTTGGCATACCCGAGCATTGCCCTGGCCATCTCAACAATGCATCTATTCTTTTGCTCTACAACTACGTTTTACTACGGTGAATAAGGTGTTGTAGTTTGCCTCTTGATCCCTTGATCTTTGCAAAAATCAATAAATTCTGTCAAAAAATACTCACCACCTCCATCAGATCTCAAAGTCTTGATGTAACTTCCTGTTTGCTTTTCAACTAATGCCTTGAATTCCCTGAACTTAGCAAAAGCATCTGATTTCTTGCTTATGAAATAAATCCAAATGCATATGCTATAATCATCAATAAAGGTAATAAAGTAATAGCAGCCACTAAGAGATCTAGTCTGCATTGGTCCACATAGATCACTGTGGACAAGATCTAGGATGCCACTGGCTCTCCTTGCTCCACTTTTCTCTCTGTGTTGTTTTCCAAAAATGCAACCTTCACAGATTTTTCCTTCAAAAGAAATATTAGGCAATCCAATAACTAGATTACCTCTTTTCAGAATCTGTAAACTTTGAGCACTAATATGACCAAATAGTTGATGCCAAAGATCACTTCGACTATCAACAGTACTTACCATAGCTTGAATAAAAGATCTCGCATTCAATTTGTAGAGTCGATTCCCGTTGACTCTAGCTCCTTTAGCAATCACTTTGTAGTGATTCTTGATGTCCTTGACGAGACATTTGTCACTATCAATCTCAACCTTGAGTTGTTGATCAGCCATCGTCCCAAATGATAGTAAATTGTTGGCTAAACCAGGAACATATTGCACATTGCTTATCCGCTTTATCATTCCATTGGCTAGCTTCACTGGTACCACTCCAAATCCTTTCACAGGTAGCAATTGGCCATCAACTTGTCCAACTTCATCGCCATTGTGGATTTCTTTGAATTTCAAAAACCACTCCTTCCTCAAAGTCATGTGCTTGGATGCTCCACTGTCGATGTATCAGGTATCCTTTGCTTCGTCACTTGTCATAAGCGCCGTAATGAACAAGTTTGAGATTTTGCCTGTATCATCTTCATATTGATCATCATCGTATTGATGTTGATCAACATAATTGTGTTCATAATGATCATCATCAAATTGATGTTGATCAGCATAATTGCTCGTTTGCCATCTGCCTTTTCTTTCTGCTATCTCCTTTTGTTTCTTGAAGCATTCACGCTCCCAATGGCCAAGTTTGTTGCAGTACCTACAATTTCCAAGTTTATTTTGCCTAGAATAGCCACATCCTTGACCTCGGCCTTGATTCCAATTGTCTCGATTCGGGCTATCATTGGCTTGCTCATGAAATTGTTGAAATGATCTTTGGCTTGAGTTTCCTCCTCTCGATTGATACTACCACGGCCAAATCTTCCACCTCATCCTCTAACTGCAAGAGCTTGATCATAGCCCCTGTTACGATGATTCAAATTCTATGACGTTGCTCTTCCTTCAACAATAATCCACCTAGCTATTCATAGGTTGGGAGATTCTCCCGTGTGGCAATGCTTGTCACAAATATCTGATGTGACTCACTCAAGCTGTTCAATGTCGATTGAACAATCTCACGATCTTGTACTCGCTCTCCAACAACAGCTAGTTGATCACGGATCTCCTTTATCTTCAATAGGTGATCGGCAATAGTTGCACCATCATCCATCCGTAATGTGTGCAGCTTCGTCTTTAGGAATAGCACTCGAGATGTGTTTGTGGTCTCAAACAATGCCTTCAGAGTATCCCACGCTTCTTTCGGTCCTTTCGAATCCGAAATGTAGGGAATGATAGCATCTTTGACTGACAAGTTGATAAAATTTTGTGCTTTCTGTTTCCTCCAGTCAAACGCCCGCTAATCTTCTTCAATCACTGGTCTTGTTTCTTCACTTGTCACAATCTCCCATAGCTCTTTTTCCATCAAAATATTCTTCAGTTTGAATTTCCAAATCGCATAGTTGTCGGCTCCTTCCAATTTGTTTGACTCATTGAGGACGCTCTCGCTTAGAGTTGTCATAACTACACTTAGATGAGTCTGGATCTCAAAAATGACTGCAAAAATGAGAAATTTGCTGCGAAATTGACAGATGATGTCTCCGACCAATTTCCAATCCGAGCTATGGATTGAAAGTTATGCTAAATTGAAGATTTTGACCTTAAAATGGCTCACAACTGCACTTAAGCCTAAAAAAAATGACAATTATTGCAAAACTGCCTTTTTTGAAAAATTCCTCTGTCACGCACAGATCTCCGATTTCGAAGATTTTTATATCAGCGCGTTGGCAATTGCACCGGGATAGCTCCTGTCTTGTCAAATCTGCAAAACAGTCGCGTTCTCCATGCTCAAATATCACTCTATTTTTCGCTTTTATGCAAAACACACCAGTGGACAGGGCCCCAAAGAGATAGGGGCAGCCCTCCAAAATATGGACAGAAAGTTGGGTCCCTTCAAAATGAAATTTTTTAATGAAGAAGCAATTTCTCTGCCCTTTAGTTCTTTGTTAACCAAATTTTAACAACTTCAAAGTTTAAAAATGAAACCAACGAATTCTGGCCGTTGATCTGGATCCACGATCAGGAGATTTCCACCGTCGATCTCATCAATGTTGACATTTGACGATTTGGAGCATTTTCGTTTGATTCCTGGAGATGCTAGGCACTTCTTTACGCTATGCACTCAATCGGATTGGGCACGTGAACATGCCCGCGACATGAGAGAGAGAGATATGGCAGCGAGAGATATGGCAGTCGTGGATGCAAGTGAGAATTTCTACTTCATTTCTCCACCACTTCTCACGAAATCTGATGCTCCTTGAGTGCCCTCAGATTGCGCCCCAGTGAGCACTACAGCTACACAAAATTTCTCTCCTAATGATGCACACTGCTTCGTTTTCCAGTAGAATGGTAGAACTGACAATTTCAGCTTCAGTCAGATTATTCTCACTAGAGTGCTCTACGACCTTCCATGGCCATCTGAACTCGGTTTTATGTCTCTAGGGTGCAAGTCACTGTAGCTTTGTTTCACCAAAAATGCTCTCCTAACTTGAGATCAATGGTTTTATCTCTGTGAGAAAACAACTTAGTTTGGACTTTCTTCCACCAAGCACTGTGTTTTTCTTTGCAAGTTTGAGTTCCTTCAAGGTTGATCTGCTTCTCAGCTCTTGGCTATAGCTTCTAGCACTCAGAATGCTCTGAAAATGATGTAAGTAGAGTTGTTAATACTTCACACTCTCTTACTACATCTTAAGCTGCAAAGTTCAAATGTTCACCAAACTGATCCCAGTCAGTTGCCAATGGTTTCCCCACTGTATTTGTCTCCTTGTCCTCTAAATAAACTATTTGAAGAGTGTTCAAGCACTTCCTACCAAGCTTCAGGGAGAACGCCAATCCTATTCAGACTAAGCCGTACCAAAGTAACCATGTTTATCATGAGCAGATCGATGAAGATATTAAGAAATTGTTGGATGTTGGTTTCATCTATGAAGTCCAACATATTGATTGGGTATCACCAATTGTGATAGTACCCAAGAAGAATGGCAAGATTTTGATCTAAAGAATCTTAATGCGGTTACGAAAAAAGACCATTTTCCCATACCCTTAACTACACAAATCCTTGAGGAAATGGCAGGAGCTAAAGCTTTCAGCTTCTTAGATGGGTTTAGTGGCTATTTTTTGGTCCAAATTGCTCCAGAAGATAGACACAAAACCGCGTTTGCCACAAAAAACGACGTTTACCACAGAAAACAATGTTTATGCTTATAATGTCATGCCTTTTGAGTTATGCAACGCCCCTTCAACGTTTCAGTGGGTCATGCAAATGGGCCTTCCAAGACTTGCTCCACAAGATTGTCGAGATCTATCTTGATGACCTTGGTGTACATTCCTCCGTAGATAAGCACCTCGAAGCTCTAGAAAAGATCTTCATTCGCTGTCGTAGGTTTGGAATCTCACTAAACCCTGATAAATGTCAAATCTGGGTAACCCATGAGGTTGTCCTTGGACATATCATTTCGAATGATGGTATTTCTACATATCCTTCGAAAATCAAGGTTAAAGTTGTGATGTCTCTCCCCACCACGGTGAAAGAAATTTACATGTTCCTATGCCACACTAACTATTACCGCATCTTCATAATCGATTACGCCGGTAAGGCGTGACTCGTTTATTTAGTTGTGGTAGACCCTAGATGGACCGAGGAGTGCATCAAAGCTTTTGAGGACTTAAAACTAGTGCTCACCACAGCTCCCATACTTCGTTCCCTAGACTACATAGAGTTCCACGTACATACAGACGCAAGTAAGTATGCCATCGGGGGTCTCCTAGCACAACCGGACGAGTATGAAAATGATTTTTTAATACGTTTCTTGAGCAGGCAACTGGTGCCTACTGAAGTAAACTATACAACAACAGAGAGAGAAGCATTGGCCATGGTCTACACTGTACAACAACTCAAACATTATTTACTAGGCCAAACTTTTGCCTTCTACAAAGACCATCAAGCTCTGTTATATATTGTTAATAAATCTTGTAAAATGGGACGTATAGCTCGATGGCTATTAATACTCGAGGAATTCAATTTCCGAGTAGTTGTTAGGAAGGGAACCCAACACTTCATGGCTGATCACCTTTCCCAACTTCCTAATGCTGAAAAGGCAGATGCACCAGTAAATGATGATCTTCTCAATGCATGGTGTTTCAGATTGATGCCACACCCTTATGGGCTGAGGAAATCACTCAGTGACTCAAAGAGGGCCTAAGTATGGTAGCAAAAAAATTTTTTTTTGCTAGAAGCAGTACCCTTTCAACTCATAGCAGGACAATTATATAAAAGGGGTGTTGATGATATTATACACAGATGCATTTATGAATCTAAGATACGTCCTATCATATCTCAGGCACATGAGGGCATTGGAGGCGATCACTTCTCGGCTGAAGCGATTGCTAAAATCATACTTTGAGCGGGCTTATGGTGGCCATCACTGTTTAAGGATACCTTTGCTATCATTAAAACATGCATTAGAGGAGTTTTGAGTTCCAAAAAGACCCTTTAAAAGTTCGTGCAAGATGCCTTTTTTATTATTAAAATATTATAACACTAATACTTTTGGCTTGCCATAACTTTTTTTATCGTAGCTTAGAAGTATATCATCTAACATATTATTGGAAAGCCCTTGTCAAGCGCTTTTCAATGCACCAAACTTCGCTAAATTTGGACTTACCACTAAAAAGTTATGCCATCTTTAGTATGGAATCAAAATGTGGACTCAAAAAGTTACGTTACATAGATTTCAAATTTGAGTGTTTTGATTGGTCCATGTGTAAGAAAAATTTGTGAAGAAATATAAAAAGAATCTTTACAAAGGGTCTTCTTTGGATTTAGATCTCCTCTAATGTGATGTTTGCCAACGAGCCAAGAAAAATACAAAAGCCGACTTCACACCGTCGCCCATTATAGAAGATGAAGCCTTATAAATGGGATATCGACTTTGTTGGGCCCATCAGTCCAGCAGCAAAAAATACCCAAGCATGATATATCCTGATCGCAATAGATTATGCAACTAAGTGGGTAGAAGATCATGCAACAAAGGACGCTAATGCGAAGACCGTAGCGCGTTTTCTGTATGAAAACATCATTACGCGTTTTGGCTATCCAATAGAGCTTGTTAGTGATCGCGACACACACTTCTTAAATGAAGTGATCGATAATCTCCTCTGCCATTACCTTGTGGTCCACCAAAAAAGTACTCCATACTATCCTTGATGTAATGGCCAGGCTGAATCCACCAACAAGACGATTTGTAAAATCTTAACCAAGATAGTCAAAATGAGTCGATCAAATTAGGAAACCAAGCTTTTCTCCGCTATCCAAGCGTATCGCACAACTCCCAAGAAGGCCACTGGATGGGTTACCCCATTCCACCTCGTATATGGTCAAGAGGCAATAATGCCTGTTGAATTCCTAGTACCTTCCTTGCGAGTCATGCAAGCTTTCTCCACAGATCTCTATGAGGATGCTGCAATTGAACAACAAGTCAAAAACAAGCTATTTACGTTAGCCCAATTGTGTGAAACTCGACTCATATTGTATCATGCACAATTGGTTAACAAACATCGCCAAAAAGCCTGGCACGATCGTCACCTGCGTAATAAAGATTTACACTTAGGTGATCAGGTGCTTCTTTACACGTCTAGTCCTCATGTATAAAACCAAGGCGATGCTAATTGTTTCTAGTTTCCATTGTTCTTGTTTTTTGCTAGGGTTTTCCCATAAGCATGACATTGAGCATTTGAGCTAAACCTCCATCTCAACTCTCTTTCTCTCTCTTCTTTCACCCTCAATCATGAAGAATGCTTGTGTTTAGAGTTAGTGGAGCAGAGAGAGAGAGAGAGAGAGAGAGAGAGAGAGAGAGAGAGAGAGAGAGAGAGAGAGAGAGAGAGAGAGAGAGAGAGAGAGAGAGAGAGAGAGAGAGAGAGAGAGAGAGAGAGAGAGAGAGAGAGAGAGAGAGAGAGAGAGAGAGAGATACAAAACTGCACTTAGTTCTTCTTGACAAAGCAAGACTGAAACCTTTTGAGCCTTTACTCGTAATCCAACAAGGCAAAATATAGCTAAAAAGTAAAATATAGTACTAGAAAATACCATAAAGCATAACAACTTTCAAGACGTCTAGCTGATACCTGCCACCATCCCACAAAACACAACCGCACAAGTTAGTTTACTGAGGAAGACAGGTGTCATAGCTGAGCGTTGGTTGTTAACATAGTCTGGTCTTCCCAATCAAATAGTGTTTTGGCGATAGTCCAAGCCGTTATATCACCATATCAAGATGAGTGCCATGCTAATCAGTTTACAAGCAATTGGTCCATATCAGTTCGTTTTTAGCTATAAAAAGAGTATGAAAAGTTTTAAGCGTTTACATTTTGCTTAGCCAAAAGACTTGGTGTGGACATGTGTGCTGCTATTAGGGCAAATCCATGCCATGCTAACCCAAGTGACCCTTACAAAGTAAGGTATGTCACGCACTGTTGTCCTTGCTCCTGAGCATATCCATGCTTTCCAATTGCATCTCACCAAAGGTCTGAAGTAACACTTATTAGGGTAGGGTTAAGTATTGCCATGATTGTTATATAGAAATCATATAACAGCCATGGTATAGGGACATTGATTAGTTATTAGTAGAAAATTTCCAATGTTTTCACTAGGTATTAGGGAAGATCCATGCCATTTTAACCCTTTTGTAAAAACTACGTATCTTATGCATTTCCATGTTGTCTAAGACCGTTTTATTGGAGTTCCTACTGTTAGGTTTTTTATAAGGATTTCTTTAAAAATCATTTAGTCAATTTTGCTTTTTGGGATTTCTTTAAGAATCATTTAGTAAATTTTTCTTAAGTCATTGTTTTTTAAAGGGAAAGGTTTTTTTGAAGAGACATAGATGTTAAGGTATAAAGAACTACGTAACCCATTCTTGTTCGTGCATCTTTGAATTGGAATACGAATCGATATCGAGAAGTCATACCTGAATGTTTGTAGACGAGGCTTCTTGAGAGGTTGCCATTGTTGTTTTTTTGTAGAGGTTTCCTCTTTATATCATAATGACAAGAAAATAGTCTTTTTAGTCCATAGCTACGTTAAAGAGTAAGAAATGTTTAGATAAAGTGTACGGAGTGTGTTAAATTGTCTGGTTTGTTTCAGTAGGTAGCATACCTTTGTTATGAGTACGATAGTGCTCGGTTTGAGTATGAACCGTAGTGTAGAAGACAAAAGGCCGTAGTAAAACATGATGCTACATTATCACACTACCAATAGTAGTTTAATATTGTAGACAACATTTGAGAATATCAATTTATTGTAAGAACTGAGAGAAAAGCCATTTCTTAGAGGTGAGCCATCAAAAGTCCTTCTATCCATCGCTGGATAATAGAAGGTATGAATGTAAGAAACAACAATCATTTAAAGAATATTTTTGCTTTTTGTCCACCACTAGATAGCAAGCCTAAGAACCGTATAAACCTTTAGAGAATTAAGTGTAGGTGATCCTACTATCCATTGTTGGGAAGTAGTGTTTGTTTGCATTTAAAGTATACACAAAAAGGAGAAGATACAGAAGCATTCATAAGTGTTTACTTTCAAGCCAAAAAATAGCTACTAAGGAGCTACTCCATCATTGTTTTTTAAGAGTGAAGAGGCATTCATATATATGAGGAGGTAGCTAATAATCAATTGTTGCCTACCAAACAGATTTGAAGGGTTGTAGTAAAGTGTATTATGTCCATCGCTGACAGGCAGGATGCACATGTTTATTCTACACAACAATCCATCGCTGGACATTCATCCATCAAACCAGAAATGACTCATACAGAGCTTTACGTTATGAGCACGATTTAGCTATAGCCAACAGTTAATCAGAGAAGTATGATTGAAACCCGGAAGCATAGAAAATGCGCTAGAATACCAAAGTAATGGAGAGTTGCTTATCGTAAGATAGTACGTTGTCAAATCACAATCAAGATTTTTAGGTTCATAGAACACTAATTCAATTCCACATTCCATACAATAGGGAAACTAGACTAGCCCCTTTTCTTCTTGTTGTTGACCTGCTTCAATTTATTAACAGGTGATACTTGCTTCACATAAATCTCAATAAATCTACAAAAAACAAACAATAAATTCTAGGAAAGATTTAACATGTCTGATAGTATTGGCCATTCAGCTATCGCCTTAATTTTATCTTCATCTATCTTTAACCTTAGGAGATTTTTCTCTTCTATGGTAGGACAAGGAGATCCGTAATTTAAGATAGCTCATGCAAATCATTTTTCGAGAAAGCTTATGTAGATATTAGGAAGCATAAGCTAAACTCAAGTCTTAAAAAGGGACGAACCAACTATATGTATAACCCATTCAAAATCTAATTATCTATGAATAAAATGGCTATCTTGCTTCTCTCAAAATGCTATGCCTTTGATAGCAAGTTAGTAAAGTTCTTTTTCGATTGCAAACCTAGAAACAAAAGGCTCTCTAAGTATGGCTTTGGACAACTTGCAAGACATAGAACCATCAAAAAGCCTTTTTGGTCTTAGACAAGCATCATCATGGATAGAACAAAAGCAATATCCACCTAAGCAATAACAATTCACAAGCATTAGAAAAAATATGGGCCCAAAGAGGGCCTTATAAGAAATGCCATGTAGGAGAGAGAAAAATAGCTCTAAAATATCAAAATATCATTTTTGAGCTTCTTTATGCATCTGCCAACATGTCTTAGATGCGCATGCCATGTACCTTATGAGTGTCACATCAAACTGTCGTGAACGGATTTGTTTTTTTTGAATTTTCTTGTGCAGAAGCTTGTAGGATCCTAGACACGCGACTATAGATCACAGAACTGAAATCATTCTAGCAATTAAGGCAACGAAAAACAAGGAGATGGACAAGAGAGAGCAACTGTATTATCAGTTTGAACTTTAGAGTGAGATGATCAGTATCTCGCTCGTTGGCGGCCTGACACTCTGCTCTTTCGCTGTGTTCTGCTCGTTGGCAAACTTTCATGCACAGCTATTTTGTTTTTCTATATTTTCTATTCTCTTCTTTTTCTGCTCTACTCTCGCACTCTTCTCTCTGTATTCTGTTGATCCAGAAAATTTGTTTATATCTCCACTATGAGGAGTTTACAAGATAGCTAAACAAAAAATTACAAGAGTAGTCAAAGCTAATCAACTAGTTAGTTACTCTCTGTTATTGCTGATTGTTTCAGCTAAGTGTGAAGTTCAAAGCTCCATGCCCGTTGAGCTACCAGCTAGCAACGCAAAAGATTTTCTTTCGTTTTCTTTTCGTTTCGTGTCGTGTCGTGTCTTTTGGTCCTGGAGGCATGATTGACTTTCGCGAATCATTTTAACTTTTGAGTTTCGCTTCGCTTCATGTCTTAAGGTTTGCGAGATACATTGACTTTTGTGAATTGTTTGCCATTCGACCTCGCTTTGTGCCGCTTCGCTTAACATCGCGGCAAAGTTGTAGAAGTTCACAATTTCTGACACTCCCTCTTGAACCTTGCAGCTTTGCACATTTAATCCAATTGTCTTTCTTTGCTTTGCGAAGAGTGGCTTGTCGAGCGACTTCATGAGTAGATCTGCAATCATGTCTTCAGACTTTATGTACTAGACCTGGAGCTCTCCTTTCGAGATCAAATGTTGAATGTGATGGTACTTCAGAGGTATGTGTTTTGTCTTTGAATGGAAGACATGATCCTGGGACAGATAAATCGCACTATGAGAATTCATCATCATCATGCATGGTCCTCCTTGTGGTATCCCAATTGCCTCTAGCATTATCTGCAACCAAACTACCTCGTTTGCCACCTTTGAAACTACGACGTATTCAGCTTCGCAAGAGGATTGAGCTACCAAGGTTTGCTTTTTGCATATCCAACTGATTGTTGCTTCGCACACTATTGAACATCCTATAGTTACGGACTTGTTGTCATCTTTGCAACTCGCCCAACTTGCATCACTGTAGTGGTGCAGCTCGAATCCTTTTCTTTCGTTTTCTACTCTATAGGTTAATCTCATATTTTGGGTATCCTTCAGATATTGTAGGATTTGTTTTGCCATTTGCCAATGTGCCATGCCATGATTGGAAGAGAATTGGCTTAAAGCATAAACAGAGAAAGCCAGATCGAGTTTGATACAAATTGTAAGGTACATCAGACTACCAATTAGGTTTTGGTAGGGTATACCTTTGATCTTCTATTTTTCTTCCTCTATTTTTAGGCAATCCTGCTTCGTCAGCTTGGCTCCAGCTATCATTGGTGTGGCTTTTTCTTTGCAGTCCATCATGTGATATTGCTTCAGCACTTTTCTGGCATATTCAGATTGACTCAAATATATTTCGTCTTTTATTCGATCTCTTCTAATATCCAGTCCGAGGCATTTTGTCGCTTCTCCTAGCTTTGTGATTTCATAATTCTCAGAAATTTGACTCTTCGTGTCCTTGATTAGCATCAAGGAGTTACCTATCATAAGAGAATCATCCACGAAAATAGTCAGTATCACATAATCTTTTCCTACTCTTTTTATGTAGACATTGTAGTCTGGCTGTATAGGATTGAAGTCTACAGACTTCAGAAGACTGTCAAGCTTCTTGTACCAAGCTCTGATGTTTGCTTTAGACCATAAATGCATCTCTGCAACTGACAGACATATTGTCGATTGTCAAGGTCTTCAAATCCTTCAGGCTGCTTCATGAAAAAAAAAATTTCTAGATCCCCATGGAGAAAGGCTGTCTTTACATCAATTTGGTGAATTTCCAGATTGTGTTGTGTAGCATATGCAAGGAGCAGGCGTATGCTTGTCATCTTGACCATCGACGAATATGTGTCAAAATAATCAATACCATACCTTTGTGTGTAGCCCTTCGTGACAAGTATTGCCTTGTAACGACCAACAATGCCATCTGATTTCATTTTCTTTTTGTACACCCACTTGCAATCGACGATCTTTTTGTTTTCTGGTAGTGGCTCTAGTGTCCACGTCTCATTTCGCCTCATCGACTCGATTTCCTATGACATTGTCTGCTTCCAAAATTCTCTCTCTGGACTCTAGACAACTTATTCATATGTTGTTGGCTCTTCAGTAAAGCTACAGTACTCGAATTGCATGTCTTCGCTCCACTGAATATTCTCAACGTATTGATCTAGATGTCTTATTTGTCTTGTTGACCTTCTGGGTTCATTTTGTCATTGTTCAAATGTTTCTTGTTCGTGGGGTTGATCTTTTGCCTCCTGCTGCTTCGGAGTCTGTGGCTCAACATTCTGATTTGACGTTTGTCCTCGATCTCCCTCTTAAATTGGCAATAGTGTAAAGATCTCATGGCCATTCTCATCTTTTAGTCCAGGGAATGTGGACTCATCGAACTTCACATCTCTACTCGAAACAATCTTCTTCGTGGTTGGATTGTAGAGTCTGTACATGGATCGAGTACCCGACCATGATTGTTTGCTCTGATTTATCATCGAGTTTGTTTCTTTTTTCTTTTGGAATGTGCTTGTATGTTGCACATCCAAACACACGTACGTATGATAGATCAAGATTTCTACATGTCCACATTTCGTATGGTGTCTTGTTTTCCAACGTTGTCGTTGTTGATATGTTCTTCAGGTGTACTGTTGCAGCTATTGCCTTGGCCCAAAATTGACTTGGCAATCGAGCCTGTGACATCATGCATTTGGCTCCTTTGACTAGCGTCCTGTTTCTTCTTTCTGCGACACCATTATATTTTGGTGTGTACGCAGGTATGAACTTCATGTTGAAATCTGAACTATACTATCGCTCTCATGGGAACGAACCTACGCATGACAACTAACTCCATCTCTTTGATGCTAGATTGACTAGATCTTGGATTCAGGTTAGGCAAGGAAAGAAACCCACCACAATTTTGGCACCGTTGCCGGGGAGCTATGCATTAGGCATCTTGTCGTGGCATGAATAGTGTTAAATTTACAGTTTAGGGTTAGTTTGGGATTGATTTTGCTAGATTTGAGTGGATTTGCTTGTTTGAAATCTAATTTGATTATTAAACAGGAAAAGCTATTCAGATCACCAATCTTAAGATCCATTTGGATCTAAGATATCAGAGAAAATAACAAAAATCAGTCAAATCTGTCAAATTTGGTCAAAAAGAGGCAAAAGCGTCATCAGAGCTAAAAACTTTTTACCCTCTTTCACAAAACCTTCGTCGAGTTGCAGACACCTTCGGTTTTGTTTACAAAACCTTCAGTTTGAAGGGTGAAGATTAATTTCCAGCAGATTTTCAAAAACATAAAAAAAAAACCCAAAAAAACACCAAAAATTATCAAAACCCTAAAAAATACAGAAAAAGAACCTTCGTCCGATTTACTGTGCTTAGATGTGATTCAGATCTATCTGCTGCCAGGTCGACGAAGAATAATACCAAAAATTGATCAATTGTCATATTGACATATTTTTGCCAAAAAAATCACTTTTTTGCAAAATTACCAGTATTACTCTTGATCCTTTGTTAGAATCTTTATCGAGTTTCTAGAACATTCTATCTATAGTAATCTACTATTTTTGAGTTCGACGAAGATTCTTCTTGATCAGATCACAAAAAAGCTCGATTTTTACCCTCGCCAGATTACAAAAACTGTATTTGCTTGTGTCAGAAACCTTCGTCCGATTGTCCATAGTTTTATCTGTGTCAGATCTTCTATCTGAGAAGTTGACGAAGGTTATTTCCCAAGAAATTTCCAGAAAAGTGTTCAGAGAGTTTTTTATCCCAAAATAACACTGTTGAACCTTCGCCAAGACAACCTTCGCCTAGAGAACCTTCGCCAGTCCTATTTTTAGTTTCTAATTTTCCAGATCAAGTCTCCATCAAAATTTGGATCAAATCTGATATATTCTGAATTGGACTCTAAGAGATTTATCATTTTTGAGAAGTATCGCTTGATCGAATTTTGGGTAGTTTTTCATCATATAGAATCAGATTCTTGAAAAGTGGAATAGAGCTAGCAGATCTAATCTGAGATAGTTTTTGAAAAAATCTATATCCAATCTCATTATCGATTTGATCCAAATTTGTAAAGATGGTTGCCCCTGGAGGTGCCCCTAGAGGTGCTCCACAGGAGGTCAATCCAATTATTGTTATAAGAGCATCCCGATTGGATCTACCCAAATATAATGGATTAACAGATCTAGTTAGATTTCTTCAGATCTATGCTGAATCTTGGGAGGTCTATGGTGAGATTTATCCTCAAGATAAACTTAAGCTGTTTCCTATGGCCTTAACACACGCAGCACAAGATTGGTACTATAACCAAGATGAAACTGAACGTACAGATTGGGAGGTTGTTAAACAAGCCCTTATCACACGGTTCAAACCGCGAAAGTTTACGGAAGACCCTTTCCTACTTTTAAGTAAAATTAAAATGGAAAAGCAGGAAATGGTTTGAGATTACATCGAAAGGGTGAAACATCTTAGAGCTGAATGTGAGCCTGAGCTGATTAATGAAAATGCCATGATTATGTGATTTTTGTCAGGTCTATCTAAACGGATCAGACGTGAGCTGAAACGCCATAACGAGTACGCACTTTTGCAAAATGCGATGGACAATGCAATTCGGGAGGAGGATGAAGATTCAGATGATGAGCCGAATGTCAGTATGTTGCCTTATACAGCAGGGCAGACTACTACGACATCCACCACTATTGCATCAACGAATGCCAATGCTACTGTAGAAATGATGCTCAATGAGTTCAAGAAACTTGGAAAGACCCAGCAGAAATAGATGGAAAAGTTGCAGTTGCAATTTGATGAGAAGATCAAAGCATTGGAAAATTTCCACGGAGAAGCGAACAAGGAACCTGAGAAGTTTGCAAAGACTTTTTCTATCAAGGAAAATGTTTGGTGTTCTATTTGTACAAGAAATCACACAGTGAACGAGTGTCCTCAATTAAAAGAACGAATGGAAATCAGTGTTTGCCATCTGTGTAATTCACCTGACCATGAGACTGCCTTTTGCAACTTCAACCCTCGGATAATTCAGCAACGGTATGCCCAGATGAGATATTGAGATCCACAATATGGAGGCAATCCAGCAGCAAGACTGTGACAATCTACTCTTAGATACCTGGAACGTCTAGCTTTGCTTGCCCCACCAAAACACTCTGCTCCTCCTGCCAATTTGATGGAACCAGAACCTTACGGAAGTGCTGAGCAATGGAGCTATGTTAATGATCAGGAAGGTGGATCTTCAAAACAGTATGCCATTTATGCTGCCGCTCAACAACAAGCCTCAAGAAATTGGGCCAGAGCACCACTTGGATGCTTTGCATGTGGAGAAAATCACAGAGTTGCAGAATGCCCAAATAAAGGAAAATTTGTACCATTATGTCGTGACTGTGGATATGGGCATTGCTATAAAGACTGTCCAGCAAGATCGAAGCCACCACCAGCTATAGCACCTGTAAATTTGATAACAATCAAGCAAGGATCGGTAGCTCAGAATAAACCAAGTGCACCCTTGATGGTGGTCACCAAAGCACAAAAGTAAAAAGAACCAGTAGTGGATTCAGTACCTGCTGATTCTATACCATTGAACGATACACCAATAGCATCGGGAGTCTATCCAAATCTTAATGCAGAAAAATGAAGATATCAGGATATGAGACAGTGGATTAAACATCTGCAAGAAGAAGAGGAACTTGAAGCTGCTAAAGTAACAGCTGAAGTTCAGTCTTCACCATTGCAGCCTCCAAGAAATTTACGTACAGATATGAATGATCAATTACATCATCACGAAGAACCCTTCAAGATGACTGAACCGGAAGCACCACATACAGAATTACTCATGAATATTTTGTCTAGCAAGATCAATATTTCATTGGGAGAGTTCCTAAAGTTGGTGCCAAAAGCAAAAGAAGTCTTAGTGCAAAAGTTAGCTCAAGAAGAATCAGAAGACCATCAGGAGCCACTTTTTTGTGCTGGATTTGAAGAATCTAACGATGTACTCCATGTTGGAGCCGCTTGGGAAAGTGAACAAAAGAATATCACTCTACCGATACAACATAGACAATTTTCTAAAGAAGCAGCCATGATAGATGGCGGTTCAGGAGTTAACCTGATTTCTACAAAGCTATGTACAAAATGGGGCCTTACAAAGATTAATCCTGTTACTTTTGCTATTAAGCTAGCTGATCAAACGACAGTTCGTCCACGAGGAATGGTAGAAGATATACCTGTCAAGATTGCAGGAGTACAGTTCGTCATTACTTTCGTCTTGATGGGCTTACCAGAAGCACCAAATGTCTACTGAGTTCTCTTAGGACGTCCATGGTTACGAGTTGCGCAAGTAATTCATAAATGGGGTACCAGAATAATCACTTTTGAAAATCGTGAACGTGCAGTTAAAGTTGATCCTACGACTTGGACTATCAAGCCAGTGGTTCAAAAAGCGGATGACGATTCATCAACAATGGATCACACTTGTGATTTACCAGAGAAAAAATTGGGAGTTCACTACGATTCTCAAATAGATACCGTCAATTGGAACGAAGCTCTTGCAACAATTGATTGTACAATAGGATATATGTGTCAACAAGATATTCAATCAGAGATGAGCAAGATTTCCTTGTTAGATCGAACTTTGGATATGCCAATCACGTTTTCACTAAATGTGCTGAATGTAGCCTGGATATCAACGGAACCTATACCAGATCCAATTGAGGATGATCTCATACCAATGAGCCATGTCTTAACTTATGATGGCAATGTAGAACTTACGGATGAACAGATTCTACATCATATGGATCCGACCAGATTTGGAGTGTGTAATGTTCCTGATGAACCAACAATCAAATCGCCCAAAGCAGTAATATTGAAGGGAGACAAGATCACAGGTTCGATGACGAAGAAACAAGCAAAGCAACATTATAATATGGTCCTAAAATGGGAAAATCTCCCTCAAAAGATTGATTCAAAGGAAGTGCCACCTCTATTGGATAAAGGCAAAGGAAAAGTCAAGAATGATTCTTCAAGTCAGATCTCCAGCAAGACATCATCATCTAGGAAGTCTTCACCTGTGAAGAAAGATTTATCATCCCGAAAGTCATCACTTCCATGATCAATTCCTGCTAAGAAGACTAAACGAAGATCCAAGACAAGTCCTTTCAAAAAAGAACAAGCAAATGTAGTCCAGCATGATATGCCAGAGCATTTTAAACGTTATACATTGGATGATGTGGTTATCATGTTACCTAACGCACATCATGAACCTGAAGAACACATGCCGGAATCAAAAGAGGTTTATGATGGCCCAGCTAGGATGCAACCAATGAATCTTGCACAACCAGGAGAACCGGAAAAGATTGTACAAGTGGGATCACAGCTTACACTTGAACAGTAAGTATCGAGATTGCTTTGCATGGACTTATCAAGATTCGAAGGGTATTCCAACATCAGTCATTGAACATACCATACCTTTAGTACCTGATGCAATACCAAAGGTTACAAAGTTCTATCGTTGTAATCCTAATGTGGCAGATCTGATAAAGAAAGAACTTCAGAGATTGCTTGACACCGATTTCATTTATGAGATCGAGCATACCGAATGGATTTCACCGATTGTCATTGTTCCTAAGAAAAATGGGAAATTGCGAATCTGTGTGAATCTCAAAGCATTGAATAAAGTGACACGAAAGGATCACTGTTTGTTATCTTTTATTGAAAGCATTTTGGATCGCCTTGTTGGAGCAGAAGCTTATAGTTTCCTGGATGGATTTAGTGGTTACAACCAGGTTAAGATTGCACCTGCCGATCGTCACAAAACTGCTTTTGCAACAGAATGGGGCACCTATGCTTACAAAGTAATGTCGTTTGGACTCTGTAATGCACCAAGTTCATTCCAAAGAGTAATGCAATTTGCCTTTAAAGATTATCTGCAGAAATTCCTTGAAATATACTTGGACGACTTGGGAGTTCATAGTACAGATACCACCTGGATTGATTGGAGAAAGTCTTTGAAAGATGCCGCAAATATCAGATTTATCTAAATCCAGAAAAATGCCAGATATGGGTTTCTCATGGAGTGTGCTTGGACATGTGATATCAAGACATGGTATTGCCACCGATTATTCTAAGATCAAAGTTATTGTGGAATTGCCACCGCCAGCAACAATTCGAGGAGTTTATGTGTTTATAGGTCATGCGAACTACTATCAAATTTTTATTATCTTCTTTGCGGATTTAGCATGACCTATATACAAATTAACTATAATTCCTATTTGGATAGTAGAGGCGTTAGAAGCCTTTGAAAAGTTAAAAAAAGCATTATCTTCAGCACCAATACTGCGTTCTCCAGATTGGACATTAGAGTTTCATGTTCATACGGATGACTCAAAATACGCCATTGGATCAGTTTTGACGCAGCCAGGTGACTATAAGAAGGACTATCCTATACGATTTGCAAGCAGACAGCTTACAGATCCTGAGAAGAATTATTCAACAACAGAACGTGAAGCGCTAGCCATAATTTTTTCTGTTCAGAAATTTTGTTACTACCTCATGGAAATGCATTTTGCATTTTATACGGATCATCAACCATTACTTTACTTGGTAAATAAGACGTGTAATACCGGACGTATTGCAAGATGGTTATTATTATTGACTGAATTTGACTTTCGAATTGTGGTTAGAAAGGGGAAGCAACATTATCTAGCCGATCATGTTTCGCGAATTGAATCTGCACCAATTAATACTGAAGTGGATGATGAACTGCCAAATGTTGCGTTGTTCTATGTTGAAGCAGTACCTGAGTGGACGGCAGATATTGTTGAGTACCTGATGCTAGGACAACCGAATGACTCTTTGACAAAAGTACAGAAAAGACAATTGATTCATAAGGCTCAACCTTATCAATTAATTGCAGGACAATTGTATCGTCGTGGATCAGATAATATTTTACGAAGATGTGTTTTACCGCATGAAGTACCAGATTTAATCATGTTTTCACATGATGGCATGGGTGGAGGACACTTCTCTACAGATATTACTGTTCGCAAAATTTTGCAATCCGGTTGTTGGTGGCCTACGCTTCATAAGGACACTAAAAATTTTATTCAAACATGTGATGTCTGCTAGCGAGCACGACGGCCTACTCGACAGAATTATGAACCCTTACATCCGGTTTTATTGCAAGCACCGTTTGAAAAAATGGGGACTGGATTATGTTGGTCCTATTCATCCCGCTGCGCAAGAATCTCAAGCCCGATACATTATCGTCGCAACTGATTATATGACCAAGTGGATTGAAGCCAAAGCTGTCAAAGTGGCTGATGCAAAATCTACGGCCAAGTTTCTATATGAAAATATTATAATCAGATTTGGATGTCCGATTGAAATTGTCAGTGATCGGGGTACACACTTTGTTAATCAAACAATAAAGTGTTTACTAGAAGATTTTTTTGTTATACACAGATTTAGTACTCCCTATTATCTCAGAGGGAATGGCCAAGCTGAATCTTCCAATAAGATTCTCTACACCATTATGACAAAGACAACTGAGGTGAGTCGGTCTGATTGGGAACATAAACTGTATGCAGCATTATGGGCATTCAGCACTGCTTACAAAAATAGTACAAATCAAACACCTTTTCAACTGGTTTATGGTCAAGATGCTGTTATGCCAATTGAATTTTTAATTCCATCTTTACGCATAGTAGCAACGGAATGATTAAATGATGATCAGTCTTTACAACTTCGTCATGAAACGTTGCACAAATTATGTGAAATCCGATTGATGGCAGTTCATGCCTTAGCAGCAGAGAAAGCCCACCGCAAGGCATGGCACGATCGTCGATTGCACAAGAAAGATCTGGAGCAGGAGATCTTGCATTGATGTACAAAACCAAGCTGATCAAGGGTAAGTTGAAGTTTACTGGTGAAGGCCCGTATAAAGTAAAGGAAATTCTGAACTATGGCGCAGTAATTCTTGAGCACTTGGATGGAAAACGATTTGATACTCCAGTAAATGGCAACCGATTACGCAATTTTTGGCAGCCTGCTCCGCGTGTTCAGCAAGCCTGATCTCAATAAATTTTTTCATTTTATTTGTTTTCAATTTTTTGTTTTCAGTAATTAATTTGCTGGTTTTTTTTGGAAAAAGACAGTTAAAAAATAAATAAATAAGGAAAGACTGATGAGCAAAAGTCAGGAAGTCATCAGCATAAGGAAAAGGAAGCACAGTATTCTTATGGAAAATGCCTTAGAAAATCACTGGTTTGGGCAGATTTGGCCAATACAGTATCAAAAACCTTTGTTGAGCTCTCAGACTGTACATCCACCCTTGATTTATCTAAATTGAGGTGGGCGAAGGTTTCAAACAAGAGAAAATTCAATTTTTGAGTCAGGCAAATATTCAGTGATATGCCATTTTGGGAACCTTCGCCGAGCATCATAACCTCATTATGAACCTTCGTCGACCTACTAGATGATCTTAAAATGTCCAAATTAGGTTGTCCATAGGTTCAGATTGTGAAAAAATACATTTATGATAGTACCTGGGCGAAGGACCCTCCTAGGCAAAGGTTCTTCCTTCGCCAGCCCTGGAAAACTTTTGCTTGATAGGCTCAGATCCCTAGAAACCTTCGCCGAGATTTTTATAGCCTATTTTTACAATACTGTACATGCTTGCAAATTTTTGTTCAGAACTGATCAGCCCAACTACTATTCAATGTAATGGACCCACCAAATTCACCTATAAGTTGGCTGAATTTGATTCATTCCTCACTTGTGCTAGCGAAGCTCTTGCAAATTTTTCTTGCGACCAAAACCTTCCAAATTTTCTGCATTTCCTTCTGATACACTTTCATGCGTTTATAATTCCTTTTTGATCATCATGTCTTCTACCGATACTTCCCAGTCTCCACGCTATACTATCCATCGTGATGTCCCATCTGCAACGGACATCATGATTCTTCCTAGCACAAGCATGGTCACTCAGTGGATGACCCTTGCGGAGCCTCTACTTACTGCAATGAGTATTCTTGAGAGAGCCTTTTCGGGATGCATCAATATGGATTTCATCACTCTTGCCTTCAGTACGTGGAAGGAAGAGAAATCCAAGTTTTATATCACATTCCAAGGAGCCACACACAAGGTGCGTGTCACTGAGGCTGCACTTGCAGCTATAGGAATCCCATCTGGTACGCAAGCCTCACCCAATCACAAGCACGCCAAACAGGCCATCAAGCCATACATTGACCTCACCAACGATCTGCACTAAACTAATGATGGCTATCTTCTGGAAGCCATCATTGAGCCTTCCATCCATGCCACTGCCCAGTTGTTGAATCATTTCCTGATAATTGGCAACCTCAGGAAAGACCGCATCACATCTCAAATCCTTCACAGGATAGTGGAGTCCCACACAAAGTTGGCCAAAGCCCCTCTTGAACCATATAACTGGTTCAAGACTGTTTCTGATGAGCTCAAGTGAGCTATTAAGGCCAATACAAAGCAGCAGTTCACCGTTGGCTCTCTATTGTCCCTCTTAGCAGCTTCTCACTTAGAAAACAGAATCCATGGCTTCCACCTGGATTCTATGCTTTCGGTTTACGAAGAAGCACCGGCCGAGTCATCTCATCAGGCCTCAAGTTCTCTTAGTCATCGTCGTCCATGCAGCGATATCGTAATTTCTGACTCGCCTTTCACGTCATGACGTCGCACTAGGCATACCTCGTCAGCTGCGCTTCCACCCCATGCCGATGTTCGCACTGAACTTTCCATTATCCTCGTCTCTGATGCTTCCCTCGCCTCTTCTCCCTTACAAGGACAGTTTGTGACAATTGGGCCTACCATTTCCATCACAGCTGCCCAGGCCACCTCACTTCCGCACACCGAAGCAACCTCACCCAACACACAGTTCTTCATGGATATGTTCGATGATTCCGACCCCCTTGGGGCCACCGAAATATTTGAAATGCCCCAGAGCCCAGCACCCTTTGAACCCCAATCCCTTGGAAGAGGATTCGGGCATATCCATGAATCTACTGTTGGTGTTGAAGATGTCAGTCCACAACCACCCACACATGGTAGCCCAGTCACACTTCGGGTCGACACAGCTGTAAAGTCACCAAAGCAGTTCGACGCCACGGTGCCTGAAGGGTTTGAAGAAGAGGATACTTTTGAAAAAGAAGAGACCTTGGCACCTATTCCACGCCTACCAAGGACAGTACCATCAGGGTCTCCTGCTGCTGCCACCTCCACGACCGTCGATTCTGGTGATGCTCTCGGGTTAGTTTCAAGCCTTGGGCAAGTGATCCAGTCTATGCTAGATAAGAAGAAGGAAATGGAGTAGAGGATCTCTAATCTAGGATCCAAAAACACTCTGATCAGCCAGAAAATTGTCCAGCTGGATCGAGAGGTGAAGATAGCCAAACAACATAAAGAAAAGGCTGGAAGCGAAAAGACATTGGCCCAGCAACAAGCTGATCGCTTGGAAACCTACATCAGCTCCCTGCCAGACGCCCTAACAACCGCACAGGATTAGGTAGATAAGGCAGTGCAAGAGGCCAAGCAACAGGTGCAGCTACTGAAGGGGCAATTACAGATGGCCAAACAAGATCGCACATGGCTTCAAGGTGAATTAGATGCGACCACCCTTGAGCGTGATGCCTATCTACAAACACAAATACCCGATCACCCGATCACAACGACGGAGATTGCATATTTGTTCAAGAAAGTGGAAACATACAAAGTGGCCCTTCAGGTATTCCAAGGCCGCTTTGATAGGCTCAAAGGAACAGCTTCAACCGAGTTGGCAAAGGCAAAAGAGACCATCAACGCCTATGAAAAAGTCATCGCTCAAGTGTTGGAAGCCGGACCACAAATCCTCGTCTCGGTCATGCCGCAATTCTCCCCTTCGTGTAGAGAAGCTGTACAAATGAATATAGGGGTTGATTTGAGCATGGACCAGGGGGGAGCTCCAGGTCTAGTAGATCAACCGCCAACTATACCGGCAGTACAAGCGGGTCCATCCTCATCAAGGACAAGCCATTTATTCAGAAGACCCATCAGCGTCGCAGACCAGATCCAGACCTTCTTAAAGTAGCATCCACATGAGTCCTCGCATCGTGGATGGGTTCTCAAATTTAAGACCTTCAAGATCGAGGCCGACAAAGAATTGGACAAAATACCTACATTGGGAGAGCAGCCAGCATGGAGAATCATGGTTTTTGAGAAAACTCCGGAATCAATTAGAAGTTACGTCGTCAGCCCTCGCCAGTTGCGGGTAGATTCTTATTATGTGCCAATGCCGGGAAGACAAAAATGGAAAGATTTGGGATTGGCTATGGATAAAATCACCATCCATGCGCCCAACTGGCCAATCATCCATCAGCCTTACAACTGGAACATTTCAGTGGACTTCCACCAGGCCTTACAAGCATATAAGAGAGGGTATGTCCACTCTCCGGATCCAATGGTGCGACAATCGACAATGTTTGCAAAAGATATAACTCTGTTGGCGTCAGTGGCAACCAAATGGGACGATTGCCTTCCTGCACTGGCATTCGATCCAAATAAGCCGATGGCCTCAGAGCAAATCAAAGATTAGCTGTCGATTGCTCGACTGTATTTTCGTGCGGCTATGATGGGAGGCTCTTGGAAATCCCGCTTCACCTCATGGACAACTTCCAAGTGGATTGCCGGAGCCCATCATTGTTTCCTGCCACATAATTTGGATTTCAGTACTGCACGTCTTGACTTTATGGAGAAGGTGTAGTATCATTTAATTAAGATTTGGTGCGAAGCCAATAAAAGTCCCCAATAACTGCATATTGCAGGTGTCGTGGGACTGCCACTAGTTTTGGTGGGGGATACTATTGGAGGGTTTGCGGATCCCAAGGCAACCCTAACCCTAGTTAATAAGTGAGAGGGATTTGGCACCCTGCGTGTGTAAGTCCAATCCAATGATTACATAATTATTTGACAGTGATTACAAGAAGAAGATTGTTGATTCGAGGATTTTGTCTTGTCGAATCTGGGTTTGTTCTTATTCTTCTTCTTTCCTTTTGTGAAGAGAGCCTTCTCTTGATCACTGCTTCTTTCTCCTTCTCCCTCATCAGTCTCTCATCAACGACAAGACTTTACAAATGTCATATCTGGTAGACTCAATATGAGCATTCTCAATTGCTGATAGAACGTAGGTAGAGACTTCATGAAGTACATCAGCTGTTGTGGTGCTAGGACCTGGTGCTCCTGTCCTGATGCAACGAGTTGAGTGAAGATGGTTCTGATCTTCTCAACGTGTTGGTCCAACTAGTTGCCATCCCATTGTATGGATTGCAGCTGATTGTGAAGATACATCACTGAAGCTGGAGTCCTCACTTTGTACTTCTATTTTAATCTTTCTCATGCTGCATGGCTACTTTCGCAGTCTTCAATCTATATGAGTAGATCTTTGTTGATGGAAAAAACGATGATCGCCATTGCACGCTCATCCTTTCTGATCCATTCAGCTCTCCTCGAGTCTCTCTCTGGAGGCTACACCTCTGAGAATTTGGTCATCGACCAGATGCCTTTGCCCTTCAGAAGTGTTTTGATTTTGAATTTCCATATCCTATAGTTTGCGCCATCAAGACTGATTGCTAATCTTGTCTGGATCGTTGTAGCCATATTGTGTTGCCTAGAAAATCACTGTTCAGATATCAGTAGTGATAACATGTTTGCTCTGATACCATGTCGCGAACAAGTTTTGTATCGCGAACGGTTTGTTTCTTTTGGATTTTCTTGTGCGGAAGCTTGCAGGATCCTAGACACGCGACTACAGATCACAGAACTAAAATCATTCTAGCAATCAAGACAACGCAAAACAAGGAGATGGACAAGAGAGAGCAACTGTATTATCAATTTGATTTTTAGAGCAAGATGATCAGTATCTCGCTCGTTGGCGGCCTGACACTTTGCTCTTTCATTGTGTTCTGCTCGCTGGTAGATTTTCATGCATAGCTATTTTGTTTTTCTATATTTTCTATTCTCTTCATTTTCTGCTCTACTCTCACACTCTTCTCTCTATATTCTGTTGATCCAGAAAATTTGTTTATATCTCCATTGTGTGGAGTTTACAAGATAGCTAAACAGAGAATTACAAGAGTAGTTAACGCTAATCAACTAGTTTGTTACTCTCTGTTATTGCTAACTGTTTCAGTTGAGCGTGAAGTTCAAAGCTCCACGCCCGTTTAGCTGGCTGCTGGCAGCGCAAAAGATTTTCTTTCATTTTCTTTTCGTTTCATGTCGTGTTGTGTCTTTTGGTCCTTGAGGCATGTTTGACTTTCGTGAATCATTCGACTTTCGAGTTTCGCTTCGCTTCGTGTCTTAGGGTTTTTGAGGTACGTTGACTTTCACGAATTGTTCACCATTCGACCTTCGCTTTGTGTCGCTTCACTTCACATCACGAAAAAGTTGCAAGAGTTCACAATTTCTAATACAAATGTCACTGGTGCCTAATCACAGTTAAATGTGATTCCTGAGAAGTCGAAATATTTCCTCCCAATATTTGGGACATTCAAAAGTTCCAAAAGTACATGGACTGTGGAATTTAATAAATATGGGAGTTTATCATCTCCCAAATCAAAGAAGTATTTATTTAGCGCCATCTCCAGTTTCGTTATTGTTTATGTACTCTTTGGTATTATTATTTGTTGCTATTTTAGCTGATGTCTAAGCTTTATCATCTTCATGTGGATCTTTCACCAAAGTATGCTCCGCTTAGAGTAATAAATTCAAAAGAATCTAAATTATCAAATTTTGATATGATCCATTATAAGGAGGAAAAGCTGAAGCATTTAGATTTATGTTTGGAGAAAAATGAGATACTCAAGAAGGAGATTCAAATGGTACAATCTTCTTTACATGATTTTATTACTAGTAATGATGAGATGAAAATGGCATTTCAATCCATGCATATCTTGTATTTGTCTCTATTAAAAGACATGGATTTGCTAAATAAAAAGGCCAACAAGAGAAAGAGATTGGTAACAAGGGATATTTGTGATCTCTCATCCAAAGGAGGTTATTGAAAAAGAAGGATCCATGCATTCAAGTAAGTTTTAGCTTATTTGTATCGATAGTGTTTGAGCTTTTAGATAGTAGTTCGTTGTTTGTTGCCACTTCTTGAATTTTAGCCATGATTGAGACTGTGTGTCCAAATCTTTACTAGCTATTTCAAAACATGATATTTGCTATGCAGATCTACATTGGTTGCTAAAGACCACTTGGCCAATGAGATTTTCGTTGAAAATTCATTAGGTTCTATTTTAATTACTAAGTCTCTGAAGTCAATGTTAAGCAACAACAAAATAAAAAAAATTAAGGCTTAGTTACTGATAGCATTATGAATGAAGTTGGAAAAATATTGGACATTACATTAGTTCAAGGTGCATGTGATTTTTCTAGTATCAATAGAGAAGCATCATTGTCCCTGGCGTTGCATGTGAGATTCACTGCTATTGCCATGCAAGCTCTACAAGGTGTTGCAGAGGATTATCTGGCCCAGTTTTTTGAGGATTCTTGTCTCTTAGCCATGCACGGTAAGCATGTTACCGTCATGCCTAAGGATTTTGTAATCCTCAGACAATTTCGATGCGTTATTCAAATCTTCACATTGATAACGCCAGCACTTCGAGGGATCTACCTTTGGACAAGACAGATCTGCCCACCACCTCTAGGAAGAAAAAGAAGCAACCACATCCCATTAAAGCCAAATCCCGTAGCTAGCTACTTCAGCTCCTCCTAGAGTTATTCCAGCCAAGCGCCCATGTATCGTCCTCTCCACCCCTTCATAGTCTTCTGACTCTGAATCAGATTCACAGTCACCCTCCCCTCCTCATATTGTTGTTTAGACTACTCAAAAGCTTTCTTCACCCAAGTAGGAGATAACCCAAGAGGAACTTGACAACATTGCAAGGAGATCTGTCAATATTGTCTCCTCCTCACTCCGACCCCTGTACATTCCCTTTTTGTTAGAATCCCCTACGATCCTAGGTAGATTGTTTTTTAATTCTGATCACTATAATGACTATGAGGCCTATTTAGCCAGCAGGATTGATCGTCTTGGATCCAATTTTTTGTAGAGAAACATCAGTCTCGATTCCCTACAAGACATTTTAGTAGCGAGTCCCTTTTTAATGTCGACAGTAAAGGCAAAAGAGGCCAATTTTGAAGCGGTTGTATATTTCATCGAATGCAGCCATGTGAGCAAATTTTATTTGATTCCTTATGAGAATAAGTAAGTCTTTTTACTTGAAAAATATTCGTCTTTTGATTTGATCTTTAAGCCTTGTTATATAAGGTCTCTAATTTCTTTTCAAAATTACAGCCGACATTGGAGCCTCAACATTCTTTGTGTAAAAGTCAATAAAGAAGGAGTACCAAATTTTCTCTGTGTGAAAATTAATTCAGATGACAATACACATAGAGAATTTGATGCTTTTCTTCCTTTAGCCATCCAGCATATACCGACAACCGCCAATTCAATTGGCGATATACAAATAAAATATGTCCAGGTAAACATTATTACTAATTCATATAATTTTACGGACATGAATTTTGTATCTTCTTTTGAAGAAAATATTTTTCAGTATGTTAAGTCTTTTCTTTCGATATGTGTAGTCTGTACAATAGAGGAATTCGTTCAACATGGTTCATTTGGTACAATACAAAGTTATTTTTTGAGTGGTATAATCTTCAAGTGAACGTTGATCTTAATAAGGGAATCTAGTTTTTTTCTGATTTGGAATTAACACAACTGTTCATTTGATTTTTTCTGTTTTAGTTCTTATTTCTTTACTGTCTTTTTTAGAAAGTTACTTATCCATCTTGTTGTCAATGACAGTTCACTATTGAACCATACAACCTCGATGAAGTGTACAGATTGCGACAAGAGTTAATTAAGATTTTGGTTACCATCGAAAAAAAATTGTTCCTCAAATTGACAGCCCCAAGGGTGATACCAAAAATTTTGCCCCTGCTTTGACAGCCTTTCAAGTTGCTCAAGAAGCAGACATTATTATTTACGATCAACGAGGTATAAAAGTACTTCCCAATGAAGAGAAAGCGAAATTATCAAGACAAGAGATTGTGCTTTATCAAACTCCTAATTCTAAAATAGCGCAGGAGCAAGCAAATTCACCTGATGCTTCTCTTGCTATAGAAAAAAATGTTGAATAGAAATTTTACTTTTGTTACAATTCAAATGTACATATTATCAAATATAGATAAAATATTATTTGTACTCAACCCATCTTTAAAATTTTCATTGATATTAATATGAATTAGTAGAATCAAGTTGTGTCTATGAGATATCACTGTATTTCAATTTCTACTTGTTTTCTATTCCATAATGATGATGGAATTTTATTGTTATGATACTGAATTTCAATGTTTCTCTAGTATTTGAATAGTTGTTCCAATATCTGTACATTTGACCTTAGGCTCGTGTCTTTTACGTACCTACAAAAAATTGACACGAATTGTGTTGCATTTAGAAATACATCTTTTAAAATAACAATTTAAGAATTGCTATTATATGATCGATTGTTGATATAAACTACTAGAGAAGAATAAAAATGTCTGAAATATGTGGGTATATCATATTGTAGGAGCAATAGTTCCTGTCTAATGTAACTCAAACTCCAATCTTCCTCCACCTCAATACAAGTTAGAAGTCCATCACTGTAAATTATGTCAATATTCCTCCTCTCAGAGTGTCTACTTTGTTCCAGGTCTTGATCCAGTGGTACCCATTTACTCTTAATCCTTTTTCATCTTTGGTAATGGACGCATAGGCTGAGCATTTGTTTTTCTATGTGATAACAAAAGCATATAGAGGACATTTTGATTCTGCATTCTATATCTCCATTTGATTTCTTATTCCAACCTTTATCCATAAGCTCAGATAATTCCAATAAATTTTTGCAAACAGACATAGTTGGAGTTTTGTGTACATCGACTTTTTCGAAAAAAATTCACAAACATATTCAAAGAAACAAACCAACTTAATTGAACTGTTTTTGAACCAGTACTTATCTTTAATGAATTTTTTATGTCATTATAGAGTTTACAACAAAAAGATTCTGAAACTGAGACATCTGGAGTAACCCATTTGTCACTTCTAAAACTAGGTAGTGGAATGGTCTAGATTCTCCCAAAGCTCCCTTTTAAAGAAAAAGATTCCACAATCAACAAGATCCTTTGTAGTTCTACCTTTGTATTGTAATTGTCCAATATCAGCATAAAGTACATCCAACACACCTGCAAGAAATCCAGATGGTTTCCATTCATTTATATTGGAAGGATATAAATCTGCAATAGAAAAATGATCAAATTAGCAATTTACAACAAAATGATCATAACAAGTAGAAGTGCAAATAATATATCAATACTCATAGTTGTTTTTTTGTGATCATGATAGTTCAGTCTTTGCACATTTAACTCTGAATGCATATATACATGTTGAACTAATATTTCAAATATAGACTTTCCTCCTGATGATGTTCTAAAATCCATAATTTTGGCCTTCCAGTAAGATCAAAATGATAGTTTTGTCTTCTTGTTTTTCCGAAATTTTTCTTTTGATGATGGATGGAACAAAATTCAAGAGTTTTTTGAATACTTTCTTGGCACCCATAATCCATTGTCATCTTTCTCATTGAAGAGAAGCAAAGAGTCGATTGAGGAGCACGGTTTCCTTGATGGCACCATTCATTATGTGTAGAAAGCTAGCTTGTTGAGAATCTGTGTAAACAAAATTTTGAACATTGAGCTTTTTGGCACTATGGGTTAGCTCTAGTTAACTAGTAAACCATGATTTGACAAGGTATTTTCATTAAAGCTATCTTGATTTACTCATTTTAACTCTACATAGCCTTCTGCACATCCATTTTGAATTTGGTTCGGTCCTTCACGCAATGATGAGTTGGAAGGGCAAGCCTCAACATCCAATACGATTTCCACATGCTGTTCGACAAAACATTCATTTATTAAAAAAGTTCTTTATTTATTTTAATTTGTGACAAGCTACGTAATGTAGAAGCCTGATATCAGTAGTTCTATTGGTCCACATGGCAACGCAAATGAGAAAAAGATATAAAAAAACATCTATTAGAAAGGCACTCTTCAGGCCCATATGTCCTCTAATGTCGAAAGAATATAATGGGTAAAGTCTTGTATTTGGAGGATTCAATAGGCAGCAAATTTTATCAAAAATTGACAAACGTAAAAAAATGCAGGTTATTTGCTTAAGGAGGTTTTTCTAACACTTATACATGCCATAAAATTGTGAATGTTACTCTTTATTATGTTGACTAGCCCACATGAACATGTCAAAATCCCCTCCAACAAAGGTTGCTATAGGAGCATAGCTAGGCACATCCTCATAGACAATTTTTGGCTTTGTTGAGGCTCCTCAACACAGGGTCACACATTATTAAAATATCTCAGTAATTTCTCTTTTGATAATATTTGCCAACCACTAGGCATATGAACTATTAGCACAAGTGGCATCATACAATTTTGATACGACATCTCCAATAAACTTGACACCCTTCATGCATCATTTGGCTTTGAATTTGCCTTGCACAGTTTTTCTCCCAATCTCCAAAATATAGTGTATGAAGTGTTAAAACAATGTAAATTATCTTTATCACTAAATTTGAAGTGAGTGAATTGACTTCGTCTACAACATTCTTATAATGTAGACTACTATTAAAATTTGTAGAATTAGATCAAGCACTTTGTATTCTCTGGTTTCTATTTTTTTAAGACTAGTTAAGCATCTAGTGTTGTGTACAATCTTTACATCCTATGTAGATCATGTAGATCCTTGATTATATCCACATATTAGCATAGCTTGGTTTTGGGCCCAAGCGCTCCAAAATGTCTTGTTTCAAGCCCACATCGTCAACTCATATCCAACACTACCACAATGAGAAATGTTGACATGCACTTTTCAAGCTGCCAATTATAATTATGTCTTTGATAAAAGCTTCCCTCATTAGTGTTGATGTTCGAAATATTTTAGAGCTCGTCAAACTTGTTCATAATGGGCTTTGACGGTGCTCATCGAATTTCAACAAAAAAAAACCACTCCAAATTTTAATGTAATTTGTCTAGGGTCATGATAGTGATACTCAAGTTTCATTATCTTGTACAAATTAGAAAGTAAAGTTCTCAAGGAGGGCTACTGAAAGTGCATTATATATTCTAATGTCAAATCTCCAGATTTGACATTGTTGAAGTTCAATGTTCATTTATCAAGACAATAAGCAACTTTACACGAAGAGAAAATAACAAATGCATCATAAAGTTTAATGTCAATTAACTAGCATCTTTAGTCTTGAGGAGGGGTCCATTATTTTTATAAAGCAAAAAGCAACTATGGAAGGAGGGCAAAAAAGAAATAAATATATTATAAATTTTAAAGTGATTATCTAGGATCACATTCAGTATTTGTATCAGACCAAAATCAAGCTTGCAAGGAGGGAAATAATAAATGCATGTGAAGGCAAGAATTCAAGAGAGAAAAAAATGCACTATATATTCTAATGTCAATTCTCTAGGGATGTCATATCCAAGGTTCAATATTTTTTAAAAACATAAAGCAACTTTGAAAGGAAGGCAAAAAAAAAATGCATCCTAGATTCTTTTCTATCATCAAATCATGTCAAATGCATTTGATATTTCATGGTTGTTACAATTGGACTTTGTTACTTGTATAAAGCAAAAGCAACTTTTGAAGCATGTCACAAAATGCAATCTAGATTCTAATTTCAATTTTCCACGTACTGATAATAGATGTTCATTGTTTTGTTAAAACAAGCTAATACCTTACTAGGAGGGAAAACAAATGCATTTTAAATTCTAACGCCAATTTTGCACTGAACAAATTGTAAGTTTTATCGTCCTCATCAATCAATCAAAGTCCTCAACCCATTCCCCAACTAGTTGGACAAGAGTGTTACCTATGGCAATGGAGACCTAGGTTTGAATTCCAATTTGCACGTGGAACATGGATATCTAATATCCCATGGGCACAACATTGGTTTGGCCTATAATGTTTATTTGACATCTCTCACATTAATCAGTAGTTGTTATATTTTTCTTTTCTTTTCAACGTAACTGGACACCCGTTACGAGGCCTAATCTTTCCAGAAGTGAAGCCTAATCGCCTCATCACCATATTGATTAGGGACATGCTCCTTGGTGACAACACTTAGGTCCATAACTTGCTTTGAAGTTAGCCTTTCACCCATGAACTCAAGGAGCCCGATATGTGTAACATGCTCTAGAGTTAGTCTTTAGAAAAGAAACAACTTACAATAATTGAAGAGACTACAAAATTCAAATTGTTATGACGTATTGGAATTGGCTAGATTTGTAGGTTCAATCCAATCGAAACTCTCGACTCACTATATCCAGCTCACTAGGTTCATGAGTGATAATTCAACCAACTGCACTCTAAAAAGCATCAGCTTGCAGGGCAGGTACGTTGAGCCTCAAAGGCATTGCTCTCCAAGTTCCCCACATGGCAAGTGTTGATTGGCTAAAAGTATGAAGTGTTGTGGTCCATGTATACCCACGGACTTTTGTGCACTGTAGAAGTGTCTCCAACATAGACTCGTGCCCACCCCCACCCCCACACATACACACACACTATAGGCTTTCTAAAACTTGTATATGCATATAATTGTACTTTTTAGACTTGCTTATGAAAATAACTAGAAAACTTTGCCATAGATCGTGTGACAAGGGTTTCAAAGTTTCTTTTGTGTGTGGTTGGTTTGTGTCAAGTGGGCTGAAATGCTGGTATATTGGCAGTGCTTCTAAGACGCAAGGGGGCAAGTGGCTGGCCCTGGAGGTAGGCTACATGGGGCTTCTAACTTTAGCAAGAACGTTGTGGCATACCACAAAGGCCTTGCCATTATTGTGGTGTTTTGAGATTTGTAAACTTTTGACATGAGAAATTACCATTTAGTAAGAATGGATGAAAATTATATTGTCATTTTCTAACTTTCTGGATAATCATAATGATTTTTATATCTGAGTATTTATCAAATCACAAACTCAGAATCAATAGTCACAAAATTATGCATAACTATAAAAATAGTAGATTTACAATATTGCAATCAGTTTTCAAAATTAATGACAAATTTTATGATTACTTATTTGTAGTTTTATAGCTTAATATAAAATTTCAAAATTAATATTCAACAAAATAGTAGTAAATTACACGATGTAATATTTACAATTTCATGATGCACATTCACAAAATGTTGAAAATGAATATCACAATTTATTGCGTATGAATTGATGAAAGTAGTGATAAATTTTTATCATTGTTTCCTACTGTAAAGCTATTCCAACTGTGGGCTCAATCGAAGGCATCCATGTACCAAGGCTGCCTCTAGCGACCGGGGCAGGAACCGGACTTGTAGCGTCTTGGCCAAGCGCCAATGCAGCTTGAGATACAACCGCAACCAACAACACAACAACAACTATCTTGGAAATCCAAGCGCTAGTTTGAAAGGCCATGTTGCAGAAACACTTGATCAATTGTAAGGTGCCCCAACAACTAATCCAAAACCACAACTGGATCTGTAAAAAAGTTTGCTGAGAGTAGCAGAGAGAGACAAACAATTTTCGATTGCAATGAACAACAAGACAAAGAGATGAAAACATGAATCAAATTCTCAAAGCTTTCGCTTTTCCTTTTGGGGCATTATGAATCATGCATTCATTGCATGCGCGCCCTCCCATTAAGGCATGTTCGTTGGGCCCTCAACTAAAGTTCCAACCTTTAAAGTTTAGACTGCCACCAAAGAATATCCTTTAAGG